>JAWKAU010000303.1:0-126146 GCA_033398695.1 Orobanche coerulescens
CACCACCTTTTATTTTCGTTGTTACTTTGATACTCTGTACTTATCCTACCCTCACTACCGAAACCATCTAAATCTCCTAATGCCACCACCTTTATTTTCAAGCTGTTACTTGATACTTGTAGAAACAAAGGATAATCTTCCGTTGTATCTTTTATAACGCTTTACGTATTAACTTATATACGAATTCGTATCAACAACCTACTTAGGCGAGAAAACAAAACGGTAAGGCACTAGAGTTACCTTGATAGTCGGAATTGAGTAACTTAAACAAAAAGACAAGGGCAAGACTCTCTGGGGAGGGGAAAAGGATCAAGTGGCAACTAAAAACAAATAAAAGAATGTTTCAGCCTTCTGCAAAAGCAAACAGATTCTTAGCAAAAAGGGCGGCCGGGTCAATAACAAACAACCTGGAGGCAAAGACCTGGGCCTTGTAAATTACTTTTGTCCACAAGTGACATGGGAGGAACCTTTTTATTATCTTTTTATTATTCTAAGCTCAGCCTTGTATTACTTTTAAATTATCCTTTGTCAGCCATGTGGCTATGGCAAATATGGCGCAAGGAGAGTCTGTAATTGGGCGATTATTGAATGTTCAAGTTAATTTGAGAATACTTTGTGTTTTTTTTTCCGTGAATGCTTTTCATCAAAACTCTGGTTTTTATTCGACGCTGCTTCGAATACTAATCTGATTGGATTCTCACAGGTCTTTAGGAGAAATCACTTTATCAAATTATAGGTCTAATTTGATAAAAACATCCGTTTATATCTTGGTTTCGATATTCTGCTCAATATTTTTCGATAGGCGCTTGTATACTTGTCCGATATTTCCGCATAAAGTGTCGCTCGGGATCCTTCTAACTTATTTCCTCGCTTTAACTTTGTTTCGTCCAAAACGTGGCTATTTCCCGAAAGTGTCGCTGCTTGGAGGTGGACCTGCTTCGAAGTCATTTTCCGCTTGGCCAAATTCTATCCTCGTCGGGACGACAATTACCGCTCATCACTCGTGAAGTGTTGTTGTCAGAGCGAGCCGTTGTCACCGGGCCTCAACAGCTTTTCTTGTCGATAGCTTCCGCTCATCAAAAAGCCTGCTGTATCGAGCGAATTCGCTTCTCCCATGTGAGAATTCGTGATCACGAACTATGCCGACATAAGCCAAAACTCTATCGCTGTGACGACCCGACCGTGTTCCAGATTAACGATCGCATTCCACGCCGAATGTCTCACAACACGCGCATTCGCAATGCCGTCACCAAGCTTGACGAGTCCTCGCCGGATGTCCTCAGTCAAGGCATGGCGACCGTGGCCATGGGCAGTATACGGTCGAGTCACTCCGACGCCCTTGTCTGGGCCAAGGCGCGCCTGGGTAAGCCGGCGTCCTCAGCAACGCAAAGGCCGTGTCGTGCACATCACTGGAGTCCCTACTAGATTTCACCTTTTTTGCATTTTCTTTGTGTGTTTGTCTTTGCCTTGTTTTTTTACTCATTTTTTAGGGATTGTGTTTCCCTAAAATTAGGATTGTTGTTCCTTTTATGTTTTATTTTTGATTATTCAAAGATTTTATAAATCTTTGAATTATTTTCTCTTATTATGTGAAGACTTGAAGTCTCCTATATATAAGGCTCAGGTAAGTATCAGAACATCCATTGTATGTTGAAGAAATAAGAATACACTTGTGTTTTCTTGGTGAATGCTTTTTCATCGAAACCTTGGTTATAATTCGACGCTGCTGAAGTTTTAATCGAATCGATTCTCAATAGGTCTTGAGGAAAGATTATCTTATCAAACTATAGGTCTAGTTTGAGCAAATCATTCATATTGTTCTTGTTTATGTAAGCTGAATTGCCCTTACTTTCTGTTATATCTTAACGAGTGTTAAGTACATATTCGAAAGTGTTGGGAGGATCAATTATATTTCAGTCAGCATTCCATAACGAAGCATTACGTCCACTTCATACATGTAATTCGTATCATTACAGTGGCATCGGAGACCAAGGTTACTTCCTTGTTAATTTCTCTCAAGCGATTTTCTTATCAAAATATTTTAGCATGGATTTTTCCGACGTATTTCATGGAGAAACTACGTGAGGGCATTACATGTAAAGATTGAAAGAACCACGTTTTCAAGCAAGAAGAGGAGGATATGATGCACATTCACCGCTAACATGTGGATGAATTTAAAGTTAATGAACTTCCGGAATTTGTCTGAGGTACTAATCCCGAAGTTTACCATAGAGTGGGAGAGGAAGATTGAACGTATGTTCGACTTCAAGCACCTTAACGATGAGAAACGCTAAAATATGCAATTCTCAAGTTAGGGAAGGGCGCTTGCTTATGGTTCGAGGGTATGAAAACACAACGAGCTCAGGCGTGGAAAAAGAGAAAATCCGTTTCTGGGATTCTTTGAAAAACTACGTAAAAGGTATGTCCCGACATCACATCTAAGTTAACCTTATACCCGAAAATTGCGGAGTTCGTACAAAGGGAAACTAAGTGTGAAGAATATATCAAGAACCCCAAGGCTTACCGCCTTAATGGGAGAACTTGAAGAAAATGAAGAACAACGAATGTCACGTTTACGTACGTGGTCTAAATCGAAACATTGCAAATACTTGTGGAATTATACCCATATGGAGATTTTGGACACTTTATGCGGGCTATGCATAAAAATTGAAGCTCAAAACAAGTTGAAGTTTACTAAACCCGACTTCCCATACAAATGCTCTGGAATATATGCCTGCTCAAGCCCAACTACTTAAACCTACCGTAATCTTTTCAAGTCCCTACCCTGGCCTAAGGTTCCCTCTACGTTTCCAAGGAAACGAGCTGCCGATAAAGTACTCGATGTTTTAAAATGTCAAGGCTTTGGTCACTTAATGTCAAAATGCATGTCCAACAAATAAACGTGGTGGTCACTTTAAGAGAAGGCTTCTTATGAACCGAGACGGTCTCTTTGGTCGAGAGGACGAGAAGGAAGGCCTGGTGACGTATTTAACATGGAGGCCGAGGAAGAGAAATGAGGATTGAGAGACTTATGACGCTCCCGGAATATGATAACTACTTTAGCTAGCTTCGAGGCACACTCACATACCTTCAAAATCGCTCCAAGTGATATTTAGAGCAAAGAGACCAAATCTTTCATTCCAAATGCAAAGCTTCCGGGAGAAAAGTAGGTGTAGCTTGGATATTAATAGACTTGGAGGGAGTCATGACGAATGTACCATCAAACGAGATGGTCACCAAGCTCGGAGCTTCAACTACTACGGCTCACCCGAGACCGTATGCTTTACATTGGCTCGATGATGGAAGCTGTAAGTGAAGGTGACGAGATAAGTAATTTCGGGTCAACTTAACTATGGGATCATACGCGAGACGATGTGTTATGTGGATTTACTCCTGTAATGGACGCATGCCACGGGTACTTCTCGGGGACGACCATGGATGTTCGACTAATTTGAGATGTTTTTTGAAAATCGAGGAAGGAGTAACGTAACATGAATTACGAGATAAAGGCAAGAAGATTGTGGCAAACCAATGGCACCCCAAGCCATTCGGATCGATGAAGTTCTAATCAAATGGAGAAACCAAGCTTACCATGTTTGCTAGCGAGAAAGAGGTGAGACATGCTATTGACTTATTGTGATGCCGCAGCGTGGTGTATTTATTGATGATTCAAAGAAACGCGAGATGTTGAGCGTAGTTGTAGAAAAAGGCAAGAGAGATATCGATACCTTGCTACAAGAATTTTCTTGATGTCTTCCTAAGACTTACCGCCGTTTACCACCCTTACGGGGATTGAACACCAAGTTGACCTTGTACTCGTGCATCACTCCTAACAAGGCCGCTGCATCGATGTAAATCCCCGAGGAGACAAAGGAGTTTCAACAACAAATCGAGAGCTAATGAACTCGCTGGTACGTTTAAGAGAAAGTTTGAGCTCTTATGCGGTCCTTTTGCTTTACTTGTTCCAAAGAAGGATGGGCCGTCATGGCGGATGTGTATAGGATAGTAGAGCCGTGAACAACATAACCATCAAATATCGGTTCCCACGATTCCGAGACTTGATGATATGTTGGATGAGTTGCATGGTTCGGGTAATTTTTTCAAGGTTGATTTGAGAAGCGGCTATCATCAAATTCGCATGCGGGAAGGGGATGAATGGAAAACGGCTTTCAAGACAAAACATGGATTATATGAATGGCCTGTCATGCCCTTTAGCCTTACAAATGCGCCTTAAGTACTTTCATGCGATTAATGAATGAGGTACTTAAGTCCGCTTTTGGGAAAATTTGTCGTCGTATACTGACGTACATCTTGATTTATAGCTTCGATCATTGCAAGAGCATACCGGTGCACTTGAGAAAGTCTTCGAGATCCTTAGGGATAAAAACTTTACTGAAAAAGGAGAAGTGTTCATTTCTAGTCGAGAGTGTAGCCTTTCTGGCTACATCGTTTTCTAAAGAAGGAGGTGGTACGATCAAACCAAGATCGAGGCGATTAAATCTTGGCCTACGCCCAAAACCATCACTAAGTCCGATCCTTTCACTTTTGACTTGCTTCTTTTATCGGGAGGTTCACTCCCGAGACTTTAGTACCATTTCTAGCCCGGATAAATGTCAATGCTTAAAAAGACCATTTGTGTGGAATGGGGCATTGCCCAAGGGCTGCTTTGAAAAATTGAAGGCGAAAAATGTGTGAAGCACCTATCTTGGCTTTACCCGACTTTTCACAACCTTTCGAGGTAGAATGTGACGCATGAAGTGGAGTGGGTATCGGGGGCGGTCTCGGGTCTCAAGGGAGTGCGACCAATTGTCTACTTTTCTCGTGAAAGAAATTGGGTGGGGCTCGACTCAACTAGTATACTTATGACAAGGAGTTCTATGCCATTGTGAGAGCTCTTGATCATCGGAGCCATTACCTTCTACCGAAACATTTCATCCCACATTCGGATCATGAGTCCTTGAAATATATTAACGACCAACCAAAGTGGAGTCCGAGACATGCTAAATGGGTGGAATTCTTGCAATCATTCCACTTTTCATCGAAGTACAAAGATGGCAAGAGCAACGTTGTGGCGGATGCTTTGTCTAGACAGTATGCCTTGCTCTCTACTCTTGACATTCGGTTGTGGTTCAAGCTTTAAAGGAGGTTATGATGGGGATGTGGATTTTGGTGAGGTTTTCATTCAAAGGTAACGGCCCATTTGGAGAATTTACGTTGCAAGAAGGATTCCTTTTCAAAGGAAATCGCCTATGTTTACCCAAACACCCGATTCGGAATTATTAGTTCCTAAGCTCACGGTGGAGGCTTGGCCGGCCATTTTGGTTCTGGCTAAAACATTGGAGGTACTTAAAGAGCATTTTCATTGGCCGAAGATGCAAGTGGATGTACGACATAATTAATAAGTGTGTAACATGCCATATTGCTAAGAGCCTCGCTCAACCGGAGTATACATGCCTTTGCCGATTCCGAAAGGCCGTGGGAAGATGTCTCAATGGACTTCATTGTTGCTTTACCTCGAACTCAACGAGGGAGAGATGCTATTATGGTTGTTGTAGACCGATTTTCGAAGATGGCTCACTTTGTGGCTTGCCACAAGACGGGCGACGCAAGTAACGTCATTGATTTGTATTTACGAAATCGCATACGATTGCATGGGGTTCCAAAACGATTGTTTCGGATCGACTCAAAATTCCTTAGCTATTTTTGGAACACTTTGTGGAGAAAGGTGGGGACCAAACTACTTTTTAGCACGTCACATCATCCACAAACTAGACGGTCAAACCGAGGTAACCAATCGAACGCTAGGTACTTTACTACGGGTCTTGTGAACAAGACACAAAAGGATCGGGACTTGAAACTTGCACATGCAGAGTTGGGCTATAATCGTTCTCCTACTCATGCCACGGCACACTCTCCGCTCAAGTAGTTTACGAACTAAACCCGTATATGCCGTTAGATCTAATTCCATTGCTAGGTGACGAGTTAGTGCACAAGGATGCTAATCAAAATTGAAATCGATGAAATTACACGAGCAAGTACGTAATCAATCAAGGAAATAAACGAGGCTTACAAACGAAAGTCTAAACAAACAAAGAAGGCCGAGATTGTTTGAAGTTGGTGATTTGGTTTGGTTGCACTTGAGGAAAGAGCGATTTCAAGTAAACGTAAGAACAAATTAATGCCGCGAGCGAGGGACCATTTAAGGTAATCGCGAAAGTGAACGCATAACGCTTACAAATTAGAACTTCCGGAGATTATGGGATTCATGCAACCTTTAATGTTGGGGACCTCTCGCCTTACATGATACGATATCTAATATTCCAATCAAGAAGCTCCAATAAAAATCGACATCCACGACGATACAAATTCGCATGGCCATGCATCATTATACTTGGGAGAAAAGAACACGCGGATCGAGTTACGTTGTTAATCTAACAGAGTAACGTAAAACTTGACGACGGATCGGCCCAAAAGCATGGAAATTCGCCAAGACATGCTTGAAAGGGACCTTATTTGTCTTCATATCTTTCACAAGATAGTGAAGATATCCTCCTTCCCCACCTTCTTTGAAAATCGCCAAGACATCAAATAAAGTCCCCACCTTCATATCTTATCTAGTCCAAGATCCATGAAGATATCATGTCCTAAATAAATCATCCAAGTCTCCCACAAATCGTCGAAATTTCCATCTTGATAAAGACTTTCATCAAGTCTTTTCTACATGTCAAAGTCATACATACTATATTCCAAGATACTTGAAGATTGTCCAAAATCTTTCCTTCCCACACCACATCTCTACCAACATGAGGAAGCTTGGTAGTTCATTTTTTCTTGTTGTTTTTGTATCATTATCCTTGTATACTACTATATATAGTAGTTCATTTGGTGATTGTAAACATCTTGAATATTAATAAACCTTGTATTTCTTTGAAATATACGTTGAACGAGTTCAACAAAACTTTAGTTATTGTTTCGATGCGTCTCGAGATTTTAACTTGATCAATTCTCAATATGTCTTGAGAAGAGATTACCTTTATCGAGTTATAGGTCTAATTCGATAAAACACATCCAAATCCGTATACCATACTACTTCACTACCAAATCCACTCAAATTCGGTCACCCCTTGTAATTTTCGAGTGATACTTTGATACTTGTCAAGACATAATAATCTTCCGTTGTATTTCATAATGCATTACGCATTTAATTCGTATCATTAGTGGTATCGTAGACATTTGTCTCACGGTTCTCGACGTTACTCAAGAAGATGGCATTCACCGATGAAGAAGTAGCACAACTACGTGACGCTCTTCGCGCTTACGAGCCCTTAATCCGTGCACGACGAGGATACGACACCATGCATGCACCACGCATGCCGATGAATACAAGACAAGCGAACTTCCGAGTTCGTAGGCGGCACCGATCCCGAGGTTTATTTGGAGTGGGAAAGGAAAATTGAACGAATGTTTGAGTTCAAGGATCTCAATGACGAGGTACGTTGCAAGTATGCGATTCTCAAACTTGGAAAGGAGCTTCCTTGGTTTGAACGAATGAAGACACAAAGAGTTCGTGTTTAAAGGAGAAGATACGTCGTGGGATTCTCTAAAAGAAACTACGAAAGATATGTCCCTACTATACACAAGTTAAGCTTGTATCGAAAAATTTCGACCTCACGCAAGGAAAGCTAAGTGTCGAGGAGTACATCGAGGAGTTTGAAAACTTATCCTTGATGGGAGAACTTGAAGAAAGCTAAGAATTACGGATGTCCCGCTTCCTACGAGGTTTGAATAAAAATATTGCTAATTCCGTGGAACTCTACCCCTATTCCGACTTTGATACTTTATGCGACTTTGGATAAAGTTGGAAAATCAAACAAGACAAAACTTTCTAAACCCGAATTCCCATCTAAATACTAAATACCAACTTTGGCGCGAGTTCTAGCTCGCTTCCAAAACTGTCACCACAAGTCCACCCGTTGCTACCATTCCAAAACTCCTCTCACACCAAAAGAAACAAGCCTATCTAAAGTCCTGTTTCAAATGTCAAGGATTTGGACACTATCAAAGTGCTTGTCCAAATCGAGAATTGTGACGTTACGAGAAGCCATAGCCGTCCGAGAAGAATTGCTAGTCAAGAAGAAAGAATTCGAGACGCTTTAACTTGGAAGCCGACGAAGAAGAAGAATGCGAGGCATACGATGCCCCGAACTATGACACGAACCTCATCCTTCGCATGTTACAAACGGCGGCCCCGAGTGACGTAGAACAACGAGACTAAATCTTTCACACGAAGTGTCGGTTCGAGAGAAATGGTGTAGCTTGATCATTGACGGTGGAAGTTGTACAAACGTGGCATCAAGCGAGAAGGTCTCGAAGCTCGGACTAAACACCACTGCTCATCCAAAGACATATGAACTCCATTGGCTCGATGATGGAAATAAGGTGAAAGTATCAAGACAAGTGAAGGCCGGACTCACCATGGGTTCAGAGGTGATGATATTACATGCGATGTACTACCGATGGACGCATGTCACGTATTATTGGGAAGACCTTGGTTATTTGATCTGGACGTACTACATCGAGGGAGAAGCAACGAGTATGAGTTACGTGACAAAGGTAAAAATTTTTTCTTAAACCTATGTCACCTCAAGCTATCCGAACAATGAGTTCAAAAAGTCGAAGGGCCGAAACTTACGATGCTTGCAAACGAAAAGAAGTCGAACACGCCATTGACGATGGCGAACGTGTTTATTTGATGATGATCAAAGAGGTCCGAAACCTTGCCACCAAATCACACCACGAAGAAGAGATAGATACACTATTACACGAGTTCGCGGATGTATTCCCAAGACTTGCTTCGGTAGGATTACCACCTATCCGCTAATCAACACCAAATTGATCTTGTACCAGAGCCCACACGAACAAAGCGGCGTATCGTTGTAATCCCGAAGAAACCAAAGAACTACAACGCCAAATTGATGAACTCATGAGTCACTTGATATGTCCGAGAAAGTTTAAGTCCGTGTGGTTCCAAATCTACTTGTACCAAAAAAGACGGATCATGGCGAATGTGTATTGACAAAGAGAGCCGTGAATAACATCACCGTCAAGTATCGGTTCCCATCCCGAGACTAGACGACATTTTAGACGAGTTACATTGCTCGGGTATAATTTCAAAAGTTGATTTACGGAGCGGATACCATCAAATTTGCATGCGAGAGGGAGACGAATGGAAGACGGCATTTAAAACAAAGAATGGACTTTACGATAGGGTTGTGATGCCATTCGGCCTCACTAATGCCCCGAGCACTTTTATGAGGTTGATGAACGAGGTTCTCAAACCTTTCTTGGGAAAGTTTGTTGTCGTATACTTAGACGACATTTTGATCTACAGTCGATCCTTAGAGGAGCATCTCGAACATTTGCGGCACGTGTTTGAAACTCTAAGGGAACAGAACTTTATGGAAAGCGGAGAAGTGTACTTTCCTAGTCGAGAGTCTTGTCTTTCTCTTGCTATGTTGTTTCGGAAGAAGGAGTTTCAGGACCAAGAGAAGATCGCGGCAATCAAGTCTTGGCCGACCCCAAAACAATCACGGAGGTACGATCATTTCATGGCCTCGCTTCTTTTTACCGACGATTCATACGGACTTTAGCACCATCTCTAGTCCGATCACGGAGTGTCAAAAAAGGAACCTTTGCATGGAACGAGGCGGCCCAAAAGGCTTTTGAAAAATTAAAAGGAAAGTTATGTGAAGCACCAATTTTAACGTTACCCGATTTTTCGTAACCATTTGAGGTGGAATGCGACGCTAGTGGAGTTGGAATCGGGCAAGATTTATTCAAGGAGGCCGCCCATCGCCTATTTTCGGAGAAATTAAGTGGCGCCGAGTTAATTATCGTACGACAAGGAGTTCTATGCTATCGTGAGAGCACTCGATCACTGGAGTCACTATTTACGTCAAACATTTCGTGTTACATTCGATCATGAGTCGTTGAAATACATCAACGGCAAAGTAAGCTAAGTCCGAGACATGCAAATGGGTGGAATTTTTACAATCTTTTCACTTTTCATCCAAGTACAAAGACGGAAGAGTAATATAGTGGCTGATGCACTATCAAGACTCGTATGCCTTACTGCCGATTCTAGATGTCTGCTTGTTGGGGTTCGAGACTTTGAAAGATCATTACAGGACGATTTGACTTCGAGAAATTTTCACCCATTGTAAAACTAGTCTGCATTTAAGAATTTGTTTTACAGATGGCTTTCTTTTCAAAGGAAATAAATTATGCGTGCGAGGCATAATTAGCCAGTTCTGGAGGCGCACTGAGGAGGACTAGCTGGCCATTTGCCACTCAAGACCGTAGAGGTGCTAAAAGAGCATTTCTTTTGGCCAAAGATGTATGGTGACGTGAGCACACCGTGAGTAAATGCGCTACTTGCCACATGATGAAAAGTTCGCTCAAGCCAAGTACATACATGCCGCTTGCCAATACCTTTACGACTGTGGAGGATGTCTCGATGGATTTTATTGTTGCTTTACCTCGTACTCAACGGGCAAAGACTCGATCATGGTAGTCGTCGACCGTTTCTCAAAATGGCTCACTTTATAGATGCCACAAAACCGATGATGCAAGCAATGTGGCGGACTTGTACTTCCGGAAATAGTTCGCTTACACGAGTTCCAAAACTATCGTGTCGGATCGAGATTCTAAATTTCCGAGTTACTTCGAATACTTTATGGAGAAAAGTGGTACTAAACTCCTATTCAAGACTTCACATCACCCCGATACGAATCGGGTCAACATCATCAAATACAAAAAGAAGATTATCCGACCAAGCTTGGTTGAGTCGCAGGCATACATAAAATCCTCATGCAAAATACATGGACAAATTACTAATTCTCGCAAGCATTTACGACTTCTGGTAGAGCGCTTTAGTATTTTGTCCATAACTTTCTCGTCCGAAATCCGATTCAGGTGATTCAAGTGGCCATGGAAAGCTAAGAAAGAGAGCTACAAATCTTATGAGATTATAGGACCAAATTCGGACTCACTGGATCCCAGAAATGACAAAACCGACAGCATCATATTTGGTCCAAAATCATGAAGATTTTTGTCTCTTCTAGTTTCAAGACTTGATACGATATCTAATATTCCAATCAAGAAGCTCCAATAAAAATCGACGTCCACGACGATACGCATGGTCATGCATCATTATACTTGGGAGAAAAGAATACGGATTGGAGTTACTTTGTTAATCTAACAAGAGTAACGAAAACTTAACGACGGATCGTCCGGGAGCATGTAAATTCGCCAAAACATGCTTGAAAGGGACTCACTTGACTTCATATCTTTGACAAGATAATGAAGTTATTTTTCTTCCCCACCATGATAAGAAACGCCAAAACACCAAGATTTGAAGAAGACTTCCATGTCCCTCATGTCATTATCACCTATATAAATACAAGGAGGATGATATCATAATCTACACCAAATCCTCCTAATTGAGCTCGACCGAATTGATGCATGAAAGGAAGGATATTTGGTCTTCTTCATGTCCCCATCACTTAGTAAGTCCAAGATGTCTTCATCAACATAAAAATGGTCTTCTTCATGTCCCCATCACTTAATAAGTCCAAGATGTCTTCATCAACATAAAAATCCAAGATGCTTGGTATCTACTTGGAGATTTTCGCCTAAATGGAAGTTGCTAGGAAGTTTCGCTTTCTCGTTTTGTTGTATTTTCTTACGGTTGGGAACTACTATATATAGTAGGGCTCGTTGTACTTGTAAAATATCTTGAAGCTTGAAGTTTAATAAACCTTGTATTTCTTTGAAATATACGTTGAACGAGTTCAACAAAACTTTAGTTATTGTTTCGACGCGTCTCGAGATTTTAACTTGATCAATTCTCAATAGGTCTTGAGGAGAGATTACTTTATCGAGTTATAGGTCTAGTTCGATAAAACACATCCAAATCCGTATCCCATACTACTTCACTACTAAATCCATTTAAGTTCGGTCACCACCTTGTAATTTTGAGTGATACTTTGATACTTTTCCAAACTTAATAATCTTCCGTTGTATTTCATACGCATTACGACGTAATTCGTGATCAACTCGTATAAAGCCTTCCGCTACAATATTCCTACAATCACTCCGACCGATACGTATCCGCTTCTCCGGATAATTCGTATCATAAGTGGTATCGAGCCCAAGGTCATCTCCTTGGGCGATCAACTATATTCACCGAATTTTTTTTTTTGTTGAAACCTTCTTGGGTTGTTCTTCACGCTAGAAGAATTTTCGCATAACATTGACAGATTAGCGCAATGGAAGAAAACAAAGTTTCCGTGGATTCGACCGTTGGATCATCACGAAATTTTGACAAAGGTAAGCCGACTCATTGAACTACAACCTGAACGGTGGAGATCAGATTCTTTGATCATCTTCTTGGTTCATTCTTCACGGATTTCTTGGAAAATTTTCTGTCCGATTTCTTGTCAAGAACTATCTCTTGATTCTTGTTATGGAATTCTCCGAGCTCGATTTCTGATGACACTGCGTGACGCACTAAACGGCTTACCGGAGCGACGATGCAAGAAAGACGCAGAGACGATGCCAACGATATTGATTTCTTGGCCAAATTCCGCAGATACCGGAATTTCACGGAGATAGTGATCCAAATGCGTGCATAGATTGGCTTCTGCTTGTGAGGAGCACTCGGACTTCAAGGCTGCCCCGATCAACCGCCGCGTTCACAGGCAAGGCGCCCGCGTAGCGCCGCCTGTCTGGTGGCAAAAGCAAACACCTGCCTACAACAACGTAAGCCTAAAATCCAAGATTGGCTTAAATTCAAAAATATTTCAATCAAGGTTCAAATCCCCATCTTACCACCAATCCTTCGACGCCCACCACCGGCATTCGATCTAAGGTCTTCCTCCATCAAGGAATTCCCAATGACTTTTTTCGATGAAGACAATGTCCCTACGGCCATTTTCAATGAAGTAGACGAGACAGAGTTTTCAACGGAGCAATTCAACGAAGAAGATGAGTTGAGCCGTGTCTCCCTAGTCGACGAACCTAGATCTTGCTACTTTGATCATGGGCTAGTTGGTTGTGTTGGTCAAATTGACCAAAACGGACCAAATTATTTTAGTAACGCCAAACAAGATCACGGCCTTATGCTTTCAAACGGCTAATCTTGAAGATGAACTCTTTGTCACCGATGACTTTGATATGACAGAATTTCATGCATTTTTTGATGACAAAGAAGATGATGGTTGGAGTCGAACTACCCTATCTGAGCAAAGTTGTTCGTGTGACTTTGTTGCTGTACGAAACGAGCTTAGTGGATTAATTTTTGATGAGACATTATTGGAGGAGCAAATCAATATTGAAACGGAGTGTTGGTTAGATTATGACGGACCGCCAAGATTTGATGAGGAACCAATTGATGAAGAGGAATCCGTAATAAATCCTATGGTTCCTACCGTAATAAATTCTGTGTTTTCCATTTTTGATGATGAACCCGAGAAATCGGTGTTTCCAATTCGGAGAAGGAACCCGATGTGGAGTTAACCGTGCGTCCCATTTCGTATATCCACTCATGTCATGATATCGGTATTACAAGTGAGTAAATATTATTATTTTATTAATAATGATAGTTATTTTGTTGGTGATTCTCGAGGGGGCCCCACTACCTATCGTCTCAAGATTTTGGGTCATGTACGCATCATGACATCTTCGAGATCAAATACTTAGAGGCTTTAGTTAATTATCTTGGTGACGAGGAGTTCTAATTGAGGACAATTCCCTTTAAAGAGAGAGGGTATGATACGAATCGGTCAACATCATCAAATACAAAAAGAAGATTATCCGACCAAGCTTGGTTGAGTCAGCAGCATACATAAAATCCTCATGCAAAATACATGGACAAATTACCAATTCTCGCGCACGATTACTTCGTAGCAGCTTTTAGTATTTTGTCCATAACTTTCTCGTCGAAATCCGATTCAGTGATTCAAGTGGCCATGGAAAGCTAAGAAAGAGAGCTACAAATCTTATGAGATTATAGGACCAAATTCGGACTCATTGATCCCAGAAATGACAAAACCGACAGATCATATTTGGTCCAAAATCATGAAGATTTTTGTCTCTTCTAGTTTCAAGACTTGATACGATATCTAATATTCCAATCAAGAAGCTCCAATAAAAATCGACGTCCACGACGATACGCATGGTCATGCATCATTATACTTGGGAGAAAAGAATACGCGATTGGAGTTACTTTGTTAATCTAACAGAGTAACGTAAAACTCAACGACGGATCGGTCCGGAGCATGTAAATTCGCCAAAACATGCTTGAAAGGGACCTCACTTGACTTCATATCTTTGACAAGATAATGAAGTTATTTTTCTTCCCCACCATGATAAGAAACGGCCAAAACACCAAGATTTCAAGAAGACTACAAAGTCCCTCATGTCATTATCACCAATATAAATACAAGGAGGATGATATCATAATCTACAACAAATCCTCCAAAGTGAGCTCCGAATTGATGCATGAAAGGAAGGATATTTGGTCTTCTTCATGTCACCATCACTTAGTAAGTCCAAGAAGTCTTCATCAACATAAAAATGGTCTTCTTCTTGTCCCCATCAATTACTAAGTCCATGATGTCTTCATCAAAATAAAAATGCAAGATGATTGGTATCTACATGTAGATTTTCGGGCGAATTGGAAGTTGATAGGAAGTTTCGTTTTCTCGTTTTGTTGTATTTTATTAAGGTTGGGAACTACTATATATAGTAGGGCTCGTTGTACTTGTAAAATATCTTGAAGCTTGAAGTTTAATAAACCTTGTATTTCTTTGAAATATACGTTGAACGAGTTCAACAAAACTTTAGTTATTGTTTCGACGCGTCTCGAGATTTTAACTTGATCAATTCTCAATAGGTCTTGAGGAGAGATTACTTTTATCGAGTTATAGGTCTAGTTCGATAAAACACATCCAAATCCGTATCCCATACTACTTCACGGCCGAAATCCATTTAAGTTCGGTCACCACCTTGTAATTTTGAGTGATACTTTGATACTTTTCCAAACATAATAATCTTCCGTTGTATTTCATACGCATTACGTACGTAATTCTTATCAACTCGTATAAAAGCCTTCCGCTACAATATTCCTACAATCACTCCGACCGATACGTATCCGCTTCTCCCGGATAATTCGTATCACACCCACAAACCGATGGACAGACCGAGGTGACCAATCGAACCTTGGGAGCATTATTGCGAGGATTGATGAATAAAACACAAAAGGATTGGGACGTTAAACTTGCACATGCGGAATTCGCATACAACCGATCACCCGGTTTCGCCACGGCCCATTCACCTTTTGAAGTAGTATACTAATAAATCCGCACATGCCATCGATTTGATTCCCTTGCCGAGCAACGAATTGGTTCACAAAGACGCCGAATCAAAACTCAAATCAATGATGAAGTTACATGAAAAGATACGGAGCGATTAAAGAAGTGAATGAAATTTACAAACGAAAGTCGAACAAAAATAAAAAAGCGAGATTATTTGATGTTGGCGACTTAGTTTGGATACATTTGAGAAAAGAAAGATTCCCAAACAAACGCAAGAACAAATTAATGCCGAGAGCCGAAGGTCCGTACAAAATTGTGGGAAAAGTGAACGACAACGCCTACAAAATAGAACTTCCGGGCGATTACGGAGTACACGCGACTTTCAACGTAGGTGATCTCTCGCCTTACCTTGACGACGATGGCATTACGGAATTGAGGTCAATTCCTTTCAAAGAAGGAGGGAATGATACGATATCTAATATTCCAATCGAAGAAGCTCCAATAAAAATCGACATCCACGACGATACAAATTCGCATGGCCATGCATCATTATACTTGGGAGAAAAGAACACGCGGATTGGAGTTACGTTGTTAATCTAACAGAGTAACGTAAAACTTGACGACTGTATCGGTCCAAAAGCATGGAAATTCGTCCTATAGATGCTTGAAAGGTTCCTTATTTGTCTTCATATCTTTCACACGATAGTGAAGTTATCCTCCTTCCCACCTTCTTTGAAAATCGCCAAGACATCAAATAAAGTCCCCACCTTCATATCTTATCTAGTCCAAGATCCATGAAGATATCATGTCCTAAATAAATCATCCAAGTCTCCCCACAAATCGCCGAAATTTCCATCTTGATAAAGACTTTCATCAAGTCTTTTCTACATGTCAAAGTCATACATACTATATTCCAAGATACTTGAAGATTGTCCAAAATCTTTCCTTCCCCACACCACATCTCGGCCGAACATGAGGAAGCTTGGTAGTTCGCTTTTTTCTTGTTGTTTTTGTATCATTATCCTTGTATACTACTATATATAGTAGTTCATTTGGTGATTGTAAACATCTTGAATATTAATAAACCTTGTATTTCTTTGAATTATACGTTGAACGAGTTCAACAAAACTTTAGTTATTGTTTCGATGCGTCTCGAGATTTTAACTTGATCAATTCTCAATAGATCTTGAGAAGAGATTACCTTTATCGAGTTATAGGTCTAATTCGATAAAACACATCCAAATCCGTATACCATACTACTTCACGACCGAAATCCACTCAAATTCGGCCACCCCTTGTAATTTTCGAGTGATACTTTGATACTTGTCAAGACATAATAATCTTCCGTTGTATTTCATACGCATTACGCATTTAATTGTGATCGTAAGAAGAGATAGATACACTATTACACGAGTTCGCGGATGTATTCCCTAAGACTTGGTAGGATTACCACCTATCCGCTGAATTGAACACCAAATTGATCTTGTACCAGAGCTCCATTACCGAACAAAGCGGCGACGTTGTAATCCCGAAGAAACCAAAGAACTACAACGTCAAATTGATGAACTCATGAGTCACGGATATGTCCGAGAAAGTTTAAGTCCGTGCGGTTCCCCTACTTGTACCAAAAAAGACGGATCATGGCGAATGTGTATTGACAGTAGAGCCGTGAATAACATCACCGTCAAGTATCGGTTCCCCATCCAGAGACTAGACGACATGTTAGACGAGTTACATGGCTCGGTTATATTTTCAAAAGTTGATTTACGGAGCGGATACCATCAAATTCGCATGTGAGAGGGAGACGAATGGAAGACGGCATTTAAAACAATGAATGGACTTTACGAATGGGTTGTGATGCCATTCGGCCTCACTAATGCCCCGAGCACTTTTATGAGGTTGATGAACGAGGTTCTCAAACCTTTCTTGGCAAAGTTTGTTGTCGTATACTTAGACGACATTTTGATCTACAGTCGATCCTTAGATGATACGATATCTAATATTCCAATCGAAGAAGCTCCAATAAAAATCGACGTCCACGACGATACGCATGGCCATGCATCATTATACTTGGGAGAAAAGAATACGCGGATTGGAGTTACGTTGTTAATCGGAATCGGAGTAACGTAAATCTAGACGACGGACTCGGTCCGAAAGCAGGAAAATCGCCATATCATGCTTGAAAGGGACCTCACTTGACTTCATATCTTGACAAGATAATGAAGTTATTTTCTCCTTCCCCACCATGACACAAACGGCCGAAACATAAAGATGGAGTGAAGATTTTCTTCTTCATGTCATTGTCTCTCATATCTTTTTCACCTTAATAAGTCCAAAGAGGTTGATATCAATCTTCACAAAATCGTCCTCACTCCTTGGTAAAGATCGGCCGATTGGAAGCAAGTGCAAGAGATGATATTTTGTTCTACTTCATGTCACCATCAAAGACCAAGATTGCTTCATGTCTTATTCACCTAATAACTCCAAGATACTTGGTATCTCACCTTAGATTTTCGGCCGAAATGGAAGTTGCTAGGAAGTTTCATTTCTCGTTTTGTTGTATTTTCTTACGGTTGGAGACGACTATATATAGTAGTGCTCGTTGTATTTGTAAATCATCTTGAATATTAATAAACCTTGTATTTCTTTGAAATATACGTTGAACGAGTTCAACAAACTTTAGTTATTGTTTCGACGCGTCTCGAGATTTTAACTTGATCAATTCTCAATAGGTCTTGAGAAGAGATTACTTTTATCGAGTTATAGGTCTAGTTCGATAAAACACATCCAAATCCGTATACACTACTACCTCACGGCCGAACCCCATTCAAATTCGCCACCCCTTGTAATTTTCGAGTGATACTTTGATAGTTGTCAAGACATAATAATCTTCCGTTGTATTTATACGCATTACTTACGTAATTCGTATCATAAGTGGTACCAGAGCCATTTGTCTCACGCTTCGACGTTACTCAAGAAGATGGCATTCACCGATGAAGAAGTAGCACAACTACGTGACGCTCTTCGTGGCTTACCGGAGCCTAATCCAAGCACGACGAGGATACGACACCATGCATGCACCACGACATGCCGATGAATACAAGACAAGCGAACTCCTGAGTTCGTAGGCGGCACCGATCCCGAGGTTTATTTGGAGTGGGAAAGAAAAATTGAAAGAATGTTTGAGTTCAAGGATCTCAATGACGAGGTACGTTGCAAGTATGCAATCCTCAAACTTGGAAAGGAGCTTCCTTTGGTTTGAGCGAATGAAGACACAAAGAGTTCGTCTTAAAAGAGAAGATACGTCGTGGGATTCTCTAAAAAGAAACTACGAAAAAGATATTTCCCGGCTACAAACAAGAAAAGCTTGTATCGAAAAAATTATAAACTCACGAAAGGGAATCTAAGTGTATATGAGTACATCGAGGATTTATAAAACATATAATTGATGTGAGAACTTGAAGAAATCGAAGAATTGCGGATGTCCCGCTTCCTACGAGGTTTGAACAAAAATATTGCTAATTCCGTGGAACTCTACCCCTATTCCGACTTTGATACTTTATGCGGACTTTGCATAAAGTTGGAAAATCAAAACAAAACAAAACTCTCTAAACCCGAATTCCCACCTAAATACGGAAATACCAACTTTGGCGCGAGTTCTAGCTCGCTTTCAAAACCTGTCACCACAAACCAACCCGTTACTACCATTCCAAAACTCCTATCACACCAAAAGAAACAAGCCTATCTAAAGTCCTGTTTCAAATGTCAAGGATTTGGACACTATCAAAGTGCTTGTCCAAATCGGAGGATTGTGACGTTACGAAAAGCCATAGCCGCCCGAGAGGAATTGCTAGTCAAGAAGAAAGAGTTGAGACGTTTTAACTTAGAAGTCGACGAAGAAGAAGAAGAATGCGAGGCATACGATGCCCCTAACTATGACACGAACCTCGCCCTTCGCATGTTACAAACGAAGGCCGCCCCAAGTGACGAAGAACAACGAGACTAAATCTTCCACACGAAGTGTCGTGGTCGGAGATAAATGGTGTAGCTTGATCATTGACGGGGAAGTTGTACAAACGTGGCATCAAGCGAGATGGTCTCAAAACTCGGTTTGATCACCACGGCCCATCCTAAACCGTATGCACTCCATTGGCTCGATGATGGGAACAAGGTGAAAGTATCAAGGCAAGTGAAGGCCGGACTCACCATGGGTTCGTATGGCGATGATATTACATGCGATGTACTACCGATGGACGCATGTCACGTGTTATGGGAAGACCTTGGTTATTTGATCGGACGTACTACATCGAGGAGGAGTAACGAGTATGAGTTACGTGACAAAGGTAAAAATCGCTCTTAAACCTATGTCACCTCAAGCTATCCGGACGATGAGTTCGAAAAGTCAAGGACCGAAACTTACGATGTTTGCAAACGAAAGAAGTCGAACACGCCATTGACGATGGCGAACGTGTTTATTTGATGATGATCAAAGAGGTCCGAAATCTTGCCACCAAATCGCACCATGAGGAAGAGATAGATGCTCTATTACACGAAGTTTTCTGACGTATTCCCGAAGACTTGCTGTAGGATTACCACCTATCCGCAGAATTGAACACCGATTGATCTTATACCGGAGCTCCATTACCGAACAAAGCGGCGATCGTTGTAATCCTCAAGAAACCAAAGAACTACAACGCCAAATTGATGAACTCATGAATCACGGATATGTCCGAGAAAGTTTAAGTCCGTGTGCGGTTCCGGCTCTACTTGTACCAAAAAGACGGAACTTGGCGAATGTGTATTGAGAGAGCCGTAAATAACATCACCGTCAAGTATCGGTTCCCATCCCGAGACTAGACGACATGCCGGACGAGTTACATGGCTCTGTTATATTTTCCAAAGTTGATTTACTGAGCGGATACCATCAACCGCATGCGAGAGGGAGACGAATGGAAGACGGCGTTTAAAACAAAGAATGGACTTTACGAATGGGTTGTGATGCCATTCGCCTCACGAACGCCCGAGCACTTTTATGAGGTTAATGAACGAGATTCTTAAACCTTTCTTGGGAAAGTTTGTTATCGTATACTTAGACGACATTTTGATCTACAATGATTCAGAGGAGCATCTCAAACATTTGCGGTACGTATTTGAGACGCTAAGGGAACAAAACTTTATGGAAAACGGAGAAGTGTACTTTCCTAGTCGAGAGTCTTGTCTTTCTCGGCTATGTTGTTTCGAAGACGGAGTTTTGGCCACCAAGAAAAGATCGCGCAATCAAGTCGTGGCCGACCCCAAAGACAATCACTGAGGTACGATCATTTCATGGCCTCGCTTCTTTTTACCGACGATTCATACGGACTTTAGTACCATCTCCATCCGATCACGGAGTGTCTAAAAAAGGAACCTTTGCATGGAACGAGGCGGCCCAAAAGGCTTTTGAAAATTTAAAGGGGAAATTATGTGAAGCGCCGATTTTGACGTTACCCGATTTTTCACAACCGCTTGAGGTGGAATGCGATGCTAGCGGAGTTGGAATCGGGCGTGCTTATCCAAAGAGGCCGTCCCATCGCCTATTTTTCGGAGAAACTAAGTGGCGCCGAGTGAATTATTGTACTTACGACAAGGAGTTCTATGCTATCGTGAGAGCACTCGATCATTGAGTCATTATCTACGCTCAAACACTTCGTGCCGCACTCGGATCACGAGTCGCTAAAATACATCAACGGACAAAGTAAGCTAAGCCCGAGGCATGCAAAATGGGTGGAATTTTTACAATCTTTTCACTTTTCATCCAAGTACAAAGACGGAAGAGTAATATAGTGGCGGATGCACTATCGAGACGGTATGCCTTACCGTCGATGCTAGATGTTCGCTTGTTGGGGTTCGAGACTTTGAAAGATCATTACAACGACGATTTGGACTTCAGGAAATTTTTAACCGTTGTAAAACAAATGCGAGGAATTTGTGTTACAGATGGCTTTCTCTTCAAGGGGAATAAATTATGTGTGCCGAGACATACAATTGGGAATTGCTAGTTCGGGAGGCGCACGGAGGAGGGCTAGCCGGTCACTTGCTCGACCAAGACTCGTAGAAGTGCTAAAAGAACACTTCTTTTGGCCAAAGATGTATGGTGACGTAAGCACAATCGTGAGTAAATGCGTCACTTGTCACATGATGAAAAGTTCGCTCAAGTCGAGTACATACATGCCGCTGCCGCATGCTACGCACCGTGGAGGATGTCTCGATGGACTTTATTGTGGCTTTACCTCGTACTCAACGAGGCAAAGACTCGATCATGGTGGTCGCCGACCGCTTTTCGAAAATGGCTCACTTTATCGCATGCCACAAAACCGATGATGCAAGCAATGTGGCGGACTTGTACTTCCGAAGTAGTTCGCTTACACGGAGTTCCAAAACTATCGTGTCGGATCGAGATTCCAAATTTCGAGTTACTTCGAATACTTTATGGAGGAAAGTCGGTACTAAACTCCTATTCAAGATTTCACATCACCCACAAACCGACTGCATCGAGGTAACAAATCGAACCTTAGGAGCATTATTGCGAGGGTTGGTAAATAAAACATGTATGATTGGGACGTTAAACTTGCTCATGCGGAATTCGCATACAACCGATCACCCGGTTATGCCACGGCCCATTCGCCTTTTGAAGTAGTATACGGATTAAATCCGCACTTGCCATTGGACTTGATTCCCTTGCCAAGCAACGAATTGGTTCACAAAGACGCCGAAGCAAAACTCAAATCAATGATGAAGTTACATGAAAAGATACGGAACGGATTAAAGAAGTGAATGAAATTTACAAACTAAGTCGAACAAAATAAAAAAGCAAGGTTATTTGAAGTTGGCGACTTAGTTTGATACATTTGAGAAAAGAAAGATTCCCAAGCAAACGGAAGAACAAATTGATGCCGAGAGCCGAGGGTCCGTACAAAATTGTGGAAAAAGTGAACGACAATGCATACAAAGTCGAACTTCCGCGAATACGAGTACACGCGACTTTCAACGTAGGTGATCTCTCGCCTTACCTTGACGACGATGGCATTACGGAATTGAGGTCAATTCCTTTCAAAGAAGGAGGGAATGATACGATATCTAATATTCCAATCGAAGAAGCTCCAATAAAAATCGACGCCCACGACGATACGCATGGCCATGCATCATTATACTTGGGAGAAAAGAATACGCGGATTGAGTTACGTTGTTAATCTAATCGGAGTAACGTAAAATTCGACGACGGAACCGTCCGAAAGCATGAAAAATCGCCATATCATGCTTGAAAGGGACCTCACTTGACTTCATATCTTGACAAGATAATGAAGTTATTTTCTCCTTCCCCACCATGACACAAACGGCCGAAACATAAAGATGGAGTGAAGATTTTCTTCTTCATGTCATTGTCTCTCATATCTTTTTCACCTTAATAAGTCCAAAGAGGTTGATATCAATCTTCACAAAATCGTCCTCACTCCTTGGTAAAGATCGGCCGATTGGAAGCAAGTGCAAGGGATGATATTTTGTTCTACTTCATGTCACCATCAAAGACCAAGATTGCTTCATGTCTTATTCACCTAATAACACCAAGATACTTGGTATCTCACCTTAGATTTTCGGCCGAAATGGAAGTTGCTAGGAAGTTTCATTTCTCGTTTTGTTGTATTTTCTTACGGTTGGAGACGACTATATATAGTAGTGCCCGTTGTATTTGTAAATCATCTTGAATATTAATAAACCTTGTATTTCTTTGAAATATACGTTGAACGAGTTCAACAAACTTTAGTTATTGTTTCGACGCGTCTCGAGATTTTTACTTGATCAATTCTCAATAGGTCTTGAGAAGAGATTACTTTTATCGAGTTATAGGTCTAGTTCGATAAAACACATCCAAATCCGTATACACTACTACCTCACGGCCGAACCCCATTCAAATTCGGCCACCCCTTGTAATTTTCGAGTGATACTTTGATAGTTGTCAAGACATAATAATCTTCCGTTGTATTTATACGCATTACTTACGTAATTCGTATCATTAGAGGAGCATCTCGAACATTTGCGGCACGTGTTTGAAACTCTAAGGGAACAGAAACTTTATGGAAAGCGGGAGAAGTGTACTTTCCTAGTCGAGAGTCTTGTCTTTCTCGGCTATGTTGTTTCGAAGAAGGAGTTTTGGTGGACCAAGAGAAGATCGCGCAATCAAGTCTTGGCCGACCCCAAAAACAATCACGGAGGTACGATCATTTCATGGCCTCGCTTCTTTTACCGACGATTCATACGGACTTTAGCACCATCTCTAGTCCGATCACTGAGTATCAAAAAAGGAACCTTTGCATGGAACGAGGCGGCCCAAAAGGCTTTTGAAAATTAAAAGGAAAGTTATGTGAAGCACCAATTTTAACGTTACCCGATTTTTCGCAACCATTTGAGGTGGAATGCGATGCTAGTGGAGTTGGAATCGGGCAAGATTTATTCAAGGAGGCCACCCCATCGCCTATTTTTCTGAGAAATTAAGTGGCGCCCGAGTTAATTATTGTACTTACGACAAGGAGTTCTATGCTATCGTGAGAGCACTTGATCATTGGAGTCACTATTTACGTTCAAACATTTCGTGTTACATTCGGATCATGAGTCGTTGAAATACATCAACGGCAAAGTAAGCTAAGTCCGAGACATGCAAAATGGGTGGAATTGTTACAATCTTTTCACTTTTCATCCAAGTACAAAGACGGAAGAGTAATATAGTGGCGGATGCACTATCAAGACGGTATGCCTTACCGCCAATTCTAGATGTTCGTTTGTTGGGGTTCAAGACTTTGAAAGATCATTACAGAACGATTTGGACTTCGGAGAAATTTTCACCCGTTGTAAAACGGGCCCGCATTTAAGAATTTGTTTTACAGATGGCTTTCTTTTCAAAGGAAATAAATTATGCGTGCTGAGGCATAATTACTAGTTCGGGAGGCGCACGGAGGAGGACTAGCCGGTCATTTCGGCTCGACCAAGACCGTAGAGGTGCTAAAAGAGCATTTCTTTTGGCCAAAGATGTATGGTGACGTGAGCACAATCGTGAGTAAATGCGTCACTTGGCACATGATGAAAAGTTCGCTCAAGCCAAGTACATACATGCCGCTGCCAATACCTTTACGACCGTGGGAGGATGTCTCGATGGATTTTATTGTTGCTTTACCTCGTACTCAACGGGCAAAGACTCGATCATGGTAGTCGTCGACCGCTTTCGAAAATGGCTCACTTTATAGCATGCCACAAAACCGATGATGCAAGCAATGTGGCGGACTTGTACTTCCGGGAAATAGTTCGCTTACACGGAGTTCCAAAACTATCGTGTCGGATCGAGATTCTAAATTTCCGAGTTACTTCGAATACTTTATGGAGAAAAGTGGGTACTAAACTCCTATTCAAGATTTCACATCACCCACAAACCGATGGACAGACTGAGGTGACCAATCGAACCTTGGGAGCATTATTGCGAGGATTGGTGAATAAAACACAAAAGGATTGGGACGTTAAACTTGTACATGCGGAATTCGCATACAACCGATCACCCGGCTTCGCCACGGCCCATTCACCTTTGAAGTAGTATACGGAATAAATCCGCACATGCCATTGGATTTGATTCCCTTGCCGAGCAACGAATTGGTTCACAAAGACGCCGAATCAAAACTCAAATCAATGATGAAGTTACATGAAAAGATACGGAGCGGATTAAAGAAGTGAATGAAATTTACAAATGAAAGTCGAACAAAAATAAAAAGCGAGATTATTTGATGTTGGCAACTTAGTTTGGATACATTTGAGAAAAGAAAGATTCCCAAACAAACGCAAGAACAAATTAATGCCGAGAGCCAAGGTCCGTACAAAATTGTGGGAAAAGTGAACGACAACGCCTACAAAATAGAACTTCCGGCGACATGAGTACACGTGACTTTCAACGTAGGTGATCTCTCGCCTTACCTTGACGACGATGGCATTACGGAATTGAGGTCAATTCCTTTCAAAGAAGGAGGGAATGATACGATATCTAATATTCCAATCGACGAAGCTCCAATAAAAATCGACATCCACGACGATACAAATTCGCATGGCCATGCATCATTATACTTGGGAGAAAAGAACACGCGGATTGAGTTACGTTGTTAATCTAACAGAGTAACGTAAAACTTGACGACGGATCGGTCCAAAAGCATGGAAATTCGCCAAGACATGCTTGAAAGGGACCTTATTTGTCTTCATATCTTTCACAAGATAGTGAAGATATCCTCCTTCCCCACCTTCTTTGAAAATCGCCAAGACATCAAATAAAGTCCCCACCTTCATATCTTATCTAGTCCAAGATCCATGAAGATATCATGTCCTAAATAAATCATCCAAGTCTCCCCACAAATCGGCCGAAATTTCCATCTTGATAAAGACTTTCATCAAGTCTTTTCTACATGTCAAAGTCATACATACTATATTCCAGATACTTGAAGATTGTCCAAAATCTTTCCTTCCCCACACCACATCTCGGCCGAACATGAGGAAGCTTGGTAGTTCGTTTTTTTCTTGTTGTTTTTGTATCATTATCCTTGTATACTACTATATATAGTAGTTCATTTGGTGATTGTAAACATCTTGAATATTAATAAACCTTGTATTTGATACGAATTACGTAAGTAATGCGTATAAACACAACGGAAGATTAACAAGTTTACAATATGGATCAAAAATTACAAAGGTGATGGACGAATTTAATGGGATTCGGCCGTGATATAGTATGATGTACGGAGTTTGGTGTGTTTTTATCGAACTAGACCTATAACTCGATAAAAGGGTAATCTCTTCCCAAGACCTTTTGAGAATTGATCAAGTTAAAATCTCGAGACTCGAAACAATAACTATAGTTTGTCGAACTCTTTCAAAGTATATTTAAAAGGAAATACAATGATTATTATGATTCTCGATGATTTACAAGTACTACGAACACTACTATATATAGTAGTTTCCAACCGTAAGAAAATACAACAAAACGAAAACGAACTTCCTAGCAACTTCCTATTTCTACTAAATCTCCAAGTAGATACCAAGCAATCTTGGTGTTATTAGATGAAAGAGACATGAAGCAACCTTTGGTCTTGATGGTGACATGAAGTAGAATCAAAACATTATTCCTCCTTTGCATCATTTCGCCGAGCATACTTCAAAGGATTTGGTGTAGATTGTGATATCCTCCTCCTTGGAATTACATGGATGATAAAGAAATGAGTGACAATGACATGAAGAAGAAAGTCTTCACTCCATCTCTTAGTTCGGCCGCTTGTGACATGGTGGGAAGGAGGAAATGACTTCATTATTTTGTAAAGATATGAAGTCAAGATATGTCCCTTTCAAGCATGATAAGGCCGATTTTTCATGCATTCGGACCGATTCCGTAGACGAATTCTACGTTACTCCGATTCCGATTAACAACGTAACTCCAATCCGTTTAACATTTTCTCCTAAGTATAACGATGCATGGCCGTTTGAATTTGCATCATCATGGATGTCGATTTTTATTGGAGTTTCTTCGACTGGAATATTAGATATCGTATCAGTATTTCTTTGAAATATACGTTGAACGAGTTCAACAAAACTTTAGTTATTGTTTCGACGCGTCTCGAGATTTTAACTTGATCAATTCTCAATAGGTCTTGAGAAGAGATTACCTTTATCGAGTTATAGGTCTAATTCGATAAAACACATCCAAATCCGTATACCATACTACTTCACGGCCGAAATCCACTCAAATTCGGTCACCCCTTGTAATTTTCGAGTGATACTTTGATACTTGTCAAGACATAATAATCTTCCGTTGTATTTCATACGCATTACGTACGTAATTCGTATCATTACATCGATGATGACGGAATTTCTAATTGAGGACAATTCCTTTCAAAGGAGGAGGAGATGATACGGAATCGCTTGATATGAACGAAGAAGACGAAGTAAGGATCAATATTAATGACCTTACTACACGCCATGCATGGACTACTATGTATTTAGGCGAGAAAACGGACATAAGACGTGGAGTATCGGCCTCAGCTGCCCGTGTCATGCTATGCCAAGGTCGACATCCAACCTCACGAAAATGTTCAATATGCCGGAAAATATCCAACTCGCCGAAAATTTACCACCTACCGGAAAATCACCACCGCCGGAACTAGCCGAGCACCGCCGACCGACCCGACCGGCCGCCCAAGACGGCCCGTGCCGCACTCGCCCGTAAATGGAGAAGTCACAACCCACTTGACTCGACCGTGTTGTCTGGCACGGTCGAGTCGATCTAAGCCTGATAACCCAAAACCTATTGCCAGACGACCCGTCCGTGTTCCTGGACAGGATCGGTGATACTAATTACGATGTAAGTGTACGTAAAACGATAAAATACAACGGAAGATTATCACGGTCTTATGATACGAATTCTCTCTCTGCACAAAGAAGACTCTTTCACGCACGTGAGCGAACAAGATTTCACCAAATGAAGCAAGCCACATGCTAGCCCGAACAAAGAAGAACTCGTCGATATAGCACTTCCGAACAAAGAAGACTCGCCGATACAAAGAATTTCGAACACAGACTCGCTCGATACAAAGAACTCGTCGATACAAAGAAAATAAAGGTGGTGGCCGAAATTTATACTTTTCGGCGGGATGTAGGATAGTGTATGGGTTTGAATGTGTTTTACCGAATTAGACCTATAACTCGATAAAAATAATCTCTCCTCAAGACCTATTGAGAATCGATCAAGTTATAATTCGAGACGCGTCGAAATAATAACTAAAGTTTTGTTGAACTCGCTCAACGTATATTTCAAAGAAATACAAGGTTTATTAATATTCCGTATATTTTACAAATACAACGAGCACTACTATATATAGTAGTCTCCAACCGTAAGAAAATACAACAAAACGAGAAATGAAACTTCCTAGCACTTTCATTTCGGCCGAAAATCTAAGGGTGAGATACCCAGTATCTTGGCGTTATTAGGTGAAAGAGACATGAAGCAATCTTGGTCTTGATGGTGACATGAAGTAGAACAAAATATCATCCCTCGCACTTGCTTCCAATCGGCCGATCCTAATCAAGGATTGAGGAGGATTTTGTGAAGATTGATATCAACCTCTTTGGACTTATTAAGGTGGAAAAAGATATGAGAGACAATGACATGAAGAAGAAAGTCTTCACTCCATCTTCATTTTCGGCCGCTTGTGTCATGGTGGGGAAGGAGAAGATAACTTCATTATCTTGTCAAGATATGAAGTCAAGTGAGGTCCCTTTCAAGCATGATATGGCCGATTTTTCATGCTTTCGGACCGGTTCCGTTGCCGATTTTTACGTTACTCCGATTCCGATTAACAACGAACTCCAATCCGCGTATTCTTTTCTCCCAAGTATAATGATGCATGGCCATGCGTATCGTGGACGCGATTTTTATAGGAGCTTCTTCGATTGGAATATTAGATATCGTATCATTCCTCCTTCTTTGAAAGGAATTGACCTCAATTCCGTAATGCCATCGCCGCCAAGGTAAGGCGAGAGATCACCTACGTTGAAAGTCGCGTGTACTCCGTATTCGCCCTAAGTTCGACTTTGTATGCGTTGTCGCTCACTTTTTCCACAATTTTGTACGGACCCTCGGCTCTCGGCATCAATTTGTTCTTTCGTTTGCTTGGGAATCTTTCTTTTCTCAAATGTATCCAAACTAAGTCGCCAACATCAAATAATCTTGCCTTTTTATTTTTGTTCGACTTTCGTTTGTAAATTTCATTCACTTCTTTAATCCGTTCCCGTATCTTTTCATGTAACTTCATCATTGATTTGAGTTTTGCTTCGTCGTCTATGTGAACCAATTCGTTGCTCGGCAAGGGAATCAAGTCCAATGGCAAGTGCGGATTTAATCCGTATACCACTTCAAAAGGTGAATGGGCCGTGGCATAACCGGGTGATCGGTTGTATGCGAATTCCGCATGAGCAAGTTTAACGTCCCAATCCTTCTGTGTTTTATTTACCAACCCTCGTAATAATGCTCCCAAGGTTCGATTAGTTACCTCGGTCTGTCCGTCGGTTTGCGGGTGATGTGAAGTACTGAATAGGAGTTTAGTACCTACTTTCCTCCATAAAGTATTCCGTATAACTCAGAAATTTGGAATCTCGATCCGACACGATAGTTTTCGGAACTCCGTGTAAACGAACTACTTCCCGGAAGTACAAGTCCACCACATTGCTTGCATCATCGGTTTTGTGGCATGCGATAAAGTGAACCATTTTCGAAAAGCGGTCGACGACCACCATGATCGAGTCTTTGCCTCGTTGAGTACGAGGTAAAGCCACAATAAAATCCATCGAGACATCCTCCCATGGTCGTAACGGTATCGGCAACGGGATGTATGTACTCGGCTTGAACGAACTTTTCATCATGTGACAAGTGACGCATTTACTCACGATTGTGCTTACGTCACCATACATCTTGGGCCAAAAGAAATGTTCTTTTAGCACCTCTACAGTCTTGGTCGAGCCGAAGTGACCGGCTAGTCCTCCTCCGTGCGCCTCCCGAACCAGCAATTCCCGAATTGTATGTCTCGGCACACATAATTTATTTCCCTTGAAAAGAAAGCCATCCTCAGAAACAAATTCCTCAGACGGGGCCGCTTTACAACGGTTAAAAATTTCCCGAAGTCCAAATCGTCGTTGTAATGATCTTTCAAAGTCTCGAACCCCAACAAACGAACATCTAGCATCGATGAAGGCATACCGCCTCGATAGTGCATCCGCCACTACATTACTCTTCCGCCTTTGTACTTGGATGAAAAGTGAAAAGATTGTAAAAATTCCACCCATTTTGCATGTCTCGGCTTAGCTTACTTTGTCCGTTGATGTATTTCAACGACTCGTGATCCGAATGCAAAGACGAAATGTTTCGAACGTAGATAATGACTCCAATGATCGAGTGCTCTTACGATAGCATAGAACTCCTTGTCGTAAGTACAATAATTCACTGGCGCCACTTAATTTCTCCGAAAATAGGCGATGGGACGGCCTCTTTGAATAAGCACCGCCCGATTCCAACTCCGCTTAGCGTCGCATTCCACCTCAAACGGTTGTGAAAATCGGGTAACGTCAAAATCGGCGCTTCACATAATTTTCCCTTTAAATTTTCAAAAGCCTTTTGGGCCACCTGCTCCATGCAAAGGTTCCTTTTTCGACACTCCGTGATCGGACCGAGATAGTGCTAAAGTCCCGTATGAATCGCTTCAGAAAGAAGCGAGGCCATGAAATGACCGTACCTCCGTGATTGTCTTTGGGGTCGGCCACGACTTGATTGCCGCGATCTTCTCTTGGTCGACCGAAACTCCGTCTTTCAAACAACATAGCCGAGAAAGATAAGACTCTCGACTAGGAAAGTACACTTTTCCCGCTTTCCATAAAGTTTTGTTCCCTTAACGCCTCAAATACGTACCGCAAATGTTCGAGATGTTCCTCTACGGACCGATCAGATCAAAATGTCGTCTAAGTACACGACAACAAACTTTCCCAAGAAAGGTTTAAGAACCTCGCTCATCAACCTCATAAAAGTGCTCGGGCGTTGGTGAGGCCGAATGGCATCACAACCCATTCGTAAAGTCCATTCTTTGTTTTAAACGCCGTTTCCATTCGTCTCCCTCTCGCATGCGGATTTGATGGTATCCGCTCCGTAAATCAACTTTGGAAAATATAACCGAGCCATGTAACTCGTCCAAAGATGTCGCCTAGTCTCGGATGGGAAAACGATACTTGACGGTGATGTTATTCACGCTTCATCACAATACACATTCGCCATGTTCCGTCTTTTTTGGTACAAGTAGGACTGAACCGCACACGGACTTAAACTTTCTCGGACATATCCGTGATTCATGAGTTCATCAATTTGTCGTTGTAGTTCTTTGGTTTCTTCGGGATTACAACGATACGCCGCTTTGTTCTAATGGAGCTCCCGTATAAGATCAATCTGTGTTCAATTCATGATAGGTGGTAATCCTACCGCAAGTCTTCGGGAATACGTCCGAAAACTCGTAATAGAGCATCTATCTCTTCCTCATGGTGCGATTTGGTGGCAAGATTTCGACCTCTTTGATCATCATCAAATAAACACGTCGCCATCGTCAATGGCGTGTTCGACTTCTTTCTCGCTTGCAAACATCGTAAGTTTCGGTCCTTCGACTTTTTCGAACTCATCGTCTGATAGCTTGAGGTGACATAGGTTTAAGAACGATTTTTTTACCTTTGTCACGTAGCTCATACTCGTTACTCCTCCCTCGATGTAGTACGTCCCGATCAAATAACCAAGGTCTTCCCAATAACACGTGACATGCGTCCATCGGTAATACATCGCATGTAATATCATCGCCATACGAACCCATGGTGAGTCCGACCTTCACTTGCCTTGATACTTTCACCTTGTTTCCATCATCGAGCCAATGGAGTGCATACGGTTTAGGATGGGCCGTGGTGATCAAACCGAGTTTTGAGACCATCTCGCTTGATGCCACGTTTGTACAACTTCCACCGTCAATGATCAAGCTACACCATTTATCTCCGACACGACACTTCGTGTGGAAGATTTGGTCTCGTTGTTCTTCGTCACTTGGGGCGGCCTTCGTTTGTAACATGCGAAGGACGAGGTTCGTGTTCGGGGCATCGTATGCCTCGCATTCTTCTTCTTCTTCGTCAGCTTCTAAGTTAAAAACGTCTCCAACTCTTTCTTCTTCGGCTAGCAATTCCTCTCGGGCGGCTATGGCTTCTCGTAACGTCACAATCCTCCGATTTGGACAAGCACTTTGATAGTGTCCAAATCCTTGACATTTGAAACACCGGACTTTAGATAGGCTTGTTTCTTTTGGTGTGATATGAGTTTTTGGAATGGTAGTAACGGGTTGGCTTGTGGTGACAGTTTTTGGAAACGAGCTAGAACTCGCGCCAAAGTTGGTATTTCCGTATTTAGGTGGGAATTCGGGTTTAGAGAGTTTTGTTTTGTTTTGATTTTCCAACTTTATGCAAAGTCCGCATAAAGTATCAAAGTCGGAATAGGGGTAGAGTTCCACGGAGTTAGCAATATTTTTGTTCAAACCTCGTAGGAAACGGACATCCGCAATTCTTCGCTTTCTTCAAGTTCTCCCATCAAGGATAAGTTTTCAAACTCCTCGATGTACTCCTCGACACTTAGTTTTCCTTGCGTGAGTTCGAAATTTTTCGATACAAGCTTAACTTGTGAGTAGTCGGGACATATCTCTTTCGTAGTTTCTTTTTTAGAGAATCCCACGAACGTATCTTCTCTTTCCTAAGATGAACTCTTTGTGTCTTCATTCGCTCAAACCAAAGGGAAGCTCCTTTCCAAGTTTGAGGATCGCATACTTGCAACGTACCTCGTCATTGAGATCCTTGAACTCAAACATTCGCTCAATTTTTCTTTCCCACTCCAAATAAACCTCGGGATCGGTGCCGCCTACGAACTCCGGAGTTCGCTTGTCTTGTATTCATCGCATGTCGTGGTGCATGCATGGTGTCGTATCCTCGTCGTGCTTGGATTCTCGGGCTCCGTAAGCCACGAAGAACGCCACGTAGTTGTGCTACTTCTTCATCGGTGAATGCCATCTTCTCGAGTAACGCCGAGAATCGTGAGATAAATGGCTCGTACCACTTATGATACGAATTACGTATGTAAGTGTACGTAAACGTATAAAATACAACGGAAGATTATCACGGTCTTATGATACGAATTCTCTCTGACAAAGAAGACTCTTTCACGACGGTAGCGAACAAGATCACCGAAATGAAGCAAGCCGCTACAAAGTAGCCCGAACAAGAAGAATCGTCGATATAGCACTTCCGAACAGCAAGACTCGCCGATACAAAGAATTTCGAATAGCGGACTCGCCGATACAAAGAACTCGTCGATACAGCAAAATAAAAGGTGGTGGCCGAAATTTATATGGTTTTCGGCCGGGATGTAGGATAGTGTATGGGTTTGAATGTGTTTTACCGAATTAGACCTATAACTCGATAAAAATAATCTCTCCTCAAGACCTATTGAGAATCGATCAAGTTATAATTCGAGACGCGTCGAAATAATAACTAAAGTTTTGTTGAACTCGTTCAACGTATATTTCAAAGAAATACAAGGTTTATTAATATTCCAGATATTTTACAAATACAACGAGCACTACTATATATAGTAGTCTCCAACCGTAAGAAAATACAACAAAACGAGAAATGAAACTTCCTAGCACTTTCATTTCGGCCGAAAATCTAAGGGTGAGATACCAAGTATCTTGGCGTTATTAGGTGAAAGAGACATGAAGCAATCTTGGTCTTGATGGTGACATGAAGTAGAACAAAATATCATCCCTTGCACTTGCTTCCAATCGGCCGATCCTAATCAAGGATTGAGGAGGATTTTGTGAAGATTGATATTGATACGAATTATCCGGGGAGAGGTGGATACGTATCGGTCGGAGTATATGTAAGTGTATGATAGCGGAAGGCTTTTACGAATATGGAGTTTTCGGATGTATTTTGTATGTGAATAATATCGGATATAACAATAAAAAATATCGAACAAGAAGATGATACGAATTACGTACGTAATGCGTATGAAATACAACGGAAGATTATTATGTCTTGACGATTATCAAAGTGTCACTCGAAAATACAAGGGGTGGCCGAACTTAAATGGATTTCGGCCGTGAGGTAGTAGTGTATACGGATTTGGATGTGTTTTATCGAACTAGACCTATAACTCGATAAAAGTAATCTCTTCCCAAGACCTATTGAGAATTGATCAAGTTAAAATCTCGAGACGCGTCGAAATAATAACCAAGGTTTTGTTGAACTCGTTCAACGTATATTTCAAAGAAATACAAGGTTTATTAAACTTCAAGATTCAAGATTATGTTACAACTACAACGAGCACTACTATATATAGTAGTTTCTAACCGAAAGAAAATACAACAAAACGAGAAAAGGAAACTTCCTAGCACTAACATTTCGGCCGAAAATCAAAGGTGAGATATCAAGTATCTTGGTGTTATTAGGTGAAAGAGACATGAAGCAATCTTGGTCTTGATGGTGACATGATGAAGCAATCTTGGTCTTTGATGGTGACATGATGAAAGTCTTTCTCAAGGTGGGGAATATGGCCGATTTTCTAATAAGGTGGGGAAGGAGGTGATCTTCACTTATCTTGTGAAAGATATGAAGACAACGGGTCCCTTTCAAGCATGATATGGCCGATTTTGTGGGGAAGGAAAATATGATGAACCTTGGTTTTATTAGGTGATGGTGACTTGATGGAAGATGACATGAAGAAGACATTTGATGAAAGTCTTCATCAAATCTCAAGCTTGGATCGTTTTTTAGTGAGGTGGGGAAGGAAAGAATATCTTCATTATGTTGGACCAAATATGATGCTGTCGGTTTTGTCATTTCCGAGATACAATGGGTCCGAATTTGGTCCTATGGTCTTCATAAGATTTGTAGCTCTCTTTCTTAGCTTTCCATGGCCACTTGAATCACCTGAATCGGATTTCGGACGAAAGTTATGGGCAAAATACTAAAATCAAGTAAGTCGTCGTATGCGCGAGAATTGGTAATTTGTATTTGATGATGTTGACCGATTCGTATCATACCCTCTCTCTTTAAAGGGAATTGTCCTCAATTCCGAACTCCTTCGTCACCAAGATAATTAACTAACGCCTCTAAGTATTTGATCTCAAGATATCCGCAGACGTACATGACCCAAAATCTTTAGACGATAGGTAGTGGGCCCCTCGAGAATCACCAACAAAATAACTATCATTATTAATAAAATAATAATAATTACTCCGCTGTAATACCGATATCATGACATGAGTGGATATCTCAAATGGGACACACGGTTAACTCCACATCGGGTTCCTCCTCCGCACTGGAAACACCGATAATTCCATATCGGGTTCACCATCGAAAATGGCCAATGTAATTTATTGCGAGTCCTCTTCATCAATCGTTCCTTATCAAATGTTGGCGGTCCGTCGCAATCGACCAACTCTCCGCTTCAAAATTATTCGCTCCTCCAATAATGTCTCATCAAAAATTAATCCACTAGGCTCGCTTGCATCGCAACAAAGTCATACGACCCACTTTGCTCCGATAGGGCGCTTCGACTCCAACCATCATCTTCTTTGTCATCAAAAATGCCGCAGAGATTCTTCAAAATGGGAAGCTCGAGATCAATCATGGGGTCCTCTTTGTCATCCGATTACGTATCAAATATTGGTGGTCCATCATAACCCGACCAATTTCCATGACACAAAAAGGCTCCTCACCATTAAAATAATTTGGTCCGTTTTGGTCAATTTGGCCAACGCAACCAACCGGCCTATGATCAAAGTAGCAAGATCCGGTTCACAACTAGGGATACACGGCTCAACTCACCTTCTTCGTTGAATTGCTCCGCTGAAAACTCGTCTCGCCTACTTCTTTGAAAATGACCGTAGGGACATTGTCTTCATCGAAAAAGATTCTGTTGGGAATTCCTTGATGGAGGAAGACCTTAGATCGAATGCCGGTGGTGGGGCGTCAAGGATTGGTGGTAAGATGGGGATTTGAACCTTCGATTGAATTTTTTTGAATTTAAGCCAATCTTGGATTTTAGGCTTACGTTGTTGTGAACGGATCTGCTTGGGCTTTTGCCACCAAACGGCGGCGCTACCGCTGGAGGCGCCTTGCCACCAACGAAACGCGCGGTTGATCGGGCAGCCTTGAAGTCCGAGTGCTCCTCACAAGCACGGCCAATCTATGCACGCATTTGGATCACTATCTCCGTGAAATTCCAGATGTCATGGAATTTGGCCAAGAAATCAATATCGTTGGCGTCGTCTCTATGTCTTGCTTTCATATGTTGCTCCGATAAGCAGTTTAGTGCGTCACGGAGTTTCATCAAGAAGTCGAGATCCGAGAAATCCATAACAAGAATCAAGAGATAGTTCTTGATAAGAAATCGGACAGAAAATTTGCCAAGAAATCCGTGAAGAATGAACCAAGAAGATGATCAAAGAATCTGATCTCCACCGTTCAGACTGTAGTTCAATGAGTTGGCTTACCTTTGTCAAAATTTCGTGATGATCCAACGGTCGAATCCACGGGAAACTTTGTTTTCTTCCGACTGCGCTAATCTGCCAATGTTATGCGAAAATTCTTCTAACCGTGAAGAACAACCCAAGAAGGTTTCAACAAAAAAAAAAATTCGGTGAATATAGTTGATCGCCCAAGGAGATGACCTTGGGCTCCGATACCACTTATGATACGAATTATCCGGGAGAAGCGGATACGTATCGGTCGGAGTATATGTAAGTGTATGATAGCGAAAGGCTTTTACGAATATGGAGTTTTCGGATGTATTTTGTATGTGAATAATATCGGATATAACAATAAAAAATATCGAACAAGAAGATGATACGAATTACGTACGTAATGCGTATGAAATACAACGGAAGATTATTATGTCTTGACGATTATCAAAGTGTCACTCGAAAATACAAGGGGTGGCCGAACTTAAATGGATTTCGGCCGTGAGGTAGTAGTGTATACGGATTTGGATGTGTTTTATCGAACTAGACCTATAACTCGATAAAAGTAATCTCTTCCCAAGACCTATTGAGAATTGATCAAGTTAAAATCTCGAGACGCGTCGAAATAATAACCAAGGTTTTGTTGAACTCGTTCAACGTATATTTCAAAGAAATACAAGGTTTATTAAACTTCAAGATTCAAGATTTTGTTACAACTACAACGAGCACTACTATATATAGTAGTTTCCAACCGAAAGAAAATACAACAAAACGAGAAAAGGAAACTTCCTAGCACTAACATTTCGGCCGAAAATCAAAGGTGAGATATCAAGTATCTTGGTGTTATTAGGTGAAAGAGACATGAAGCAATCTTGGTCTTGATGGTGACATGATGAAGCAATCTTGGTCTTTGATGGTGACATGATGAAAGTCTTTCTCAAGGTGGGGAATATGGCCGATTTTCTAATAAGGTGGGGAAGGAGGTGATCTTCACTTATCTTGTGAAAGATATGAAGACAACGGGTCCCTTTCAAGCATGATATGGCCGATTTTGTGGGGAAGGAAAATATGATGAACCTTGGTTTTATTAGGTGATGGTGACTTGATGGAAGATGACATGAAGAAGACATTTGATGAAAGTCTTCATCAAATCTCAAGCTTGGATCGTTTTTTAGTGAGGTGGGGAAGGAAAGAATATCTTCATTATCTTGGACCAAATATGATGCTGTCGGTTTTGTCATTTCCGAGATACAATGGGTCCGAATTTGGTCCTATGGTCTTCATAAGATTTGTAGCTCTCTTTCTTAGCTTTCCATGGCCACTTGAATCACCTGAATCGGATTTCGGACGAGAAAGTTATGGGCAAAATACTAAAACTGCTACGAAGTCGTCGTGCGCGCGAGAATTGGTAATTTGTATTTGATGATGTTGACCGATTCGTATCAGATATTAACCTCTTTGGACTTATTAAGGTGGAAAAAGATATGAGAGACAATGACATGAAGAAGAAAGTCTTCACTCCATCTTCATTTTCGGCCGTTTGTGTCATGGTGGGGAAGGAGAAGATAACTTCATTATCTTGTCAAGATATGAAGTCAAGTGAGGTCCCTTTCAAGCATGATATGGCCGATTTTTCATGCTTTCGGACCGGTTCTGTCGTCGATTTTTACGTTACTCCGATTCCGATTAACAACGTAACTCCAATCCGCGTATTCTTTTCTTCCAAGTATAATGATGCATGGCCATGCGTATCGTCGTGGACGTCGATTTTTATAGGAGCTTCTTCGATTGGAATATTAGATATCGTATCAATCGGACCCACGCCGAACGTCCTTGTCGGCCACGCGCCGTGCCGGTCACCGCTTGACGAGTCCCTCGCCGGATGTCCTCGCCGCATCGCGACCGCAGCCAGCGCATACGGCCGAAGCCACCGCGACGCCCTCGCTGCCGCGCACCCGTGCCGAGTGTCCTTGTCGCGCCGCGGCCGTGTCAGGCGACACGGCCGAGTCCTGCTGGTAGATTTCACCTTTTTTTTGTATTTTGTTTTGTGTGTTTGTCTTTGCCTTGTTTTTTACTCATTTTAGAGATTGTGTTTCCCCTAATATTAGGATTGTTGTTCCTTTTATGTTTTATTTTGATTATTCAAAGATTTTATAAATCTTTGAATTATTTTCTCTTATTATAGGAAGACTTGAAGTCTCCTATATATAGGCTTGTGTAAGCATCGTAACATCCATTGTATGTTGAAGAAATAAGAATACACTTGTGTTTTCTTGGTGAATGCTTTTCATCGAAACCTTGGTTATAATTCGACGCGTTTTCGAGTTTTAATCGAATCGATTCTCAATAGGTCTTGAGGAAAGATTATCTTATCAAACTATAGGTCTAGTTTGATAAATCATTCATATTGTTCTTGTTTATGTAAGCCGAATTGCCCTACTTTCGGTTATATCTTACGAGTGTTACACATATTCGAGTGTTGGGAGAATCAATTATATTTCCGCTGCATTCCATACGAGTTTACGTCCATTCTCATACGTAATTCGTATCACAAGACCTATTGAGAATTAATCGGATTAATATTCGAAAACGCGTCGAATAAAATCAAGGTTCGATGAAAATCATTCACCAAGAATAGAAAACACAATGTGTATTCTTATACTTCAACATTCATAATACAATATCTTTACAAATGATAATCAACTCCTACTTATAGGAGGTGAAGCCTTAGTCTAAGGAATCAAACAAAAAAAAAAAAATAATTCAAAGATTTATAAAATCCTTGAATAATCAAAACAAATCAAATAAAATACATACAAGAAACATAAATCACAAAATGGGGGAAGCATAATCCCTAAAATAAGTAAAAAGGAAAAGAGAAGTCAAAAATACACAAAAATATATAAAATAAGTGGGCTGTCGGCAGGACTCGAGCGTGTCCCGTGACACGGCCGCGGCGCGGTCGACAGGCGCCGACAGGGACTCGACCGTGTCCGCTTGACACAGTCGCGGCGCGACAACGATGTCCGACAGTGACTCGGCACGGGCGCGGCGCGACAGGGACGTTCGGCAATGACTCGACCGTGTCCGCTTGACACGGTCGCGGCGTGACAAGGACGTCTGACAGCGACTCGACCGACAGTGACTCAGCATTGACTCGACCGTGTCCTGGAGCACGGCCGCGGCCTGGACAAGTCATTTTCGGCATTTAAGGCGAGTAGGACTCGACCGTGTCGTCTGGCACGGCCGTTCGACCGATGCTGACCTTGGCATTTCCGACGAGTATAAGACGGCCGTGTTTGATTTAATACACGCCGAGTTCGGTCGGCAAAGGGCCGGCATTTTCCTACAGTGTGATATTTTTCTACAGCTCGACATTTTCCTACAGCGACGACATTTTCCTACAGTTGTGTCATTTTCCGGCTTGTGTCCGTTTTCTCGCCTAAAAATGTTGTCGTACGTGCATGCCGCATTGTAAGGCCATTTACGTCGATCCTTGCTTCGTTTTCTTTATTTGGACTAGTCAATTCCGTATCAGTGCTTCACACATTTTCGCCTTCAATTTTTCAAACGCCCCTTGGGCAGCCCCGTTCCACACAAACGGTCCTTTTTTTAAGCATTCCGTTATCGGGCTAGAAATGGTACTAAAATCTCGTATGAACCTCCGATAAAATGAAGCAAGTCCGTGAAAGGCTCGGACTTCCGTGATGGTTTTGGGCGTAGGCCAAGATTTAATCGCCTCGATCTTGGTTTGATCAACCGACACTCCTTCTTTAGAAACGATGTAGCCAAGAAAGGCTACACTCTCGACTAGAAACGAACACTTCTCCTTTTTCCCATAAAGTTTTTGATCCCTAAGGATCTCGAAGACTTTCCTCAAGTGCCCGGTATGCTCTTGTAATGATCGACTATAAATCAAGATGTCATCTAAGTATACGACGACAAATTTTCCCAAAAACGGCTTAAGTACCTCATTCATTAATCGCATGAAAGTACTTGGCGCATTTGTAAGGCCAAAGGGCATGACGAGCCATTCATATAATCCATGTTTTGTCTTGAAAGCCGTTTTCCATTCGTCTCCTTCCCGCATGCGAATTTGATGATAGCCGCTTCTCAAATCAACCTTCGAAAAACTCACCGAACCATGCAACTCGTCCAACATATCATCAAGTCTCTAATTGGGAACCGATATTTGATGGTTATGTTGTTCACGGCTCTACTATCTATACACATCCGCCATGATCCATCCTTCTTTGGAACAAGTAAAACCGTAACCGCACAAGGACTCAAACTTTCTCGAACGTACCCGCGGTTCATTAGCTCCTCGATTTGTTTTTGCAACTCCTTTGTCTCCTCGGGGTTACATTGGTAGGCGGCCTTGTTAGGGAGTGATGCACCCGGTACAAGGTCGACTTGGTGTTCAATCCCACATAAGGGTGGTAAACCCGGGGTAAGTCTTCCGGAAGACATCCGCAAATTCTTGTAGCAAGGTATCAATATCTCTCTTGCCTTGCACAACTATGTCAACATCTCGTGTTTCTTTAATCATCAATAATTACACACGCCGCCATCGTCAATAGCGTGTCTCACCTCTTTCACACTAGCAAACATGGTAAGCTTCGGTTTCTCCATTCGATTAGAACTCATCGATCGAATGTCTAGGGGTGCCATCGGTTTAAGCACAATCTTCTTGCCTTTATCTCGTAATTCATATTCGTTAATCCTTCCTCGATGTAAAACGCCTCTATCAAATAGACATGTTCGTCCCAAAAGTATGTGGCATGCATCCATCGGGAGTACATCATATAGTACGTTGTCACCATACGATCCCATAGTTAATCCGACCCGCACTTGTTTCAAACTTTCACCTTATTCCCATCATCGAGCCAATGTAACGCGTATGGTTTCGGATGAGTAGTAGTGACGAGTCCGAGCTTCGCCACCATCTCACTTGAAGCAACATTCGTACAACTTCCTCCATCGATTATCAAACTACACCACTTGTCTTTAATTTGACACTTGGTGTGGAATATTTGATCTCGTTGTTCCGTGTCCTCGAAACCGTCTTGACTTGTAAAGTGCGAAGGACTAGACTCGTGTCATAGTCCGAGCATTGTAAGCCTCGCACTCCTCTTCTTCTTCGGCGTTCATGTCAAACACGTCACCGAGTCTTTCTTCTTCGTCCTCGCCAATAATTCTTCCGGACCTCAAGAGCCTCTCTTAGTGTCACCACCCGTTTGTTCGGACATGCATTTTGGTAATGACCGAATCCTTGACACTTGAAACATCGTACCTTCGTCAAACTTGTTTCCTTGGGTACGTAGGGAGCCTTAGGTGCCGTGACAGGGACATGACTTGGTGTGGTGCTTTTAGTACCCGAACTCGAACCGGCACTTGGATTCCCGAATTTGGAAGGAAATTCGGGTCTTGAAAACTTCAATTTATTTTGGGCTTCTATCTTCACACATAATCCACATAAAGTGTCGAAATCTTCATATGGATATAACTCCACCGTATTGGCTATGTTTTAATTTAAGCCACGTAAAAAACGTGACATCTTTTGCTCTTCGTTTTCTTCTATTTCTCCCATCAAGACCAAACTTTCGAATTCTTCAATATATTCACCGACACTTAGTTTGTCTTGCATGAAATCGGCAATCTTCCGTATAAGGTTAACCGGTGTGATGTTGGCACATACCTCTTACGAAGTTTTCTTTTAAAGAATCCCACGAACGGATTTTTGCTTTTCCCTCTCGAGTCCTTCGTGTCTTTACTCCTTCGAACCAAAGAGAAGCACCCTTCCCTAACTTGAGAATTGCGTATTTGCAACGTTTCTCGTCGTTAAGGTCTTTGAATTCAAACATGCGCTCAATCTTCCGTTCCCACTCCAAATAAGCTTCGGGATCGGTACCTCCAACGAACTCCTAAGTTCGTTTACCTTAAATTCGTCCGCATGGTGTATTTGACGTGCATCATCCCCGCGTCTTGCTTGCATACGTGGTTCCGATAGACCGCTTAGTGCGTCACGGAGTTTCATCAAGAAATCGGGTCGGAGAAATCCATAACAAGATTCAAGAGATAGTTTTGAACAAAAAAAATCTTTGAAGAAATCGCCCAAGGAGGTGACCTTGGGCTCCGATACCACTAATGATACGAATTACGTATGAAAATGGACGTAAACTCGTATTTAATGCAGCGGAAATATAATTGATCCTCACAACACTCGAATATGTGTAACACTCGTAAGGTATAACCGAAAGTAGGGCAATTCGGCTTACGTAAACAAGAACAATATGAATGATTTATCAAACTAGACCTATAGTTTGATAAGATAATCTTTCCTCAAGACCTATTGAGAATCGATTGGATTAAAACTCGAAAACGCGTCGAATTATAATCAAGATTTTGATGAAAAGCATTCACCAAGAAAACACAAGTGTATTCTTATTTCTTCAACACACAATACTATATACAAGCATGAACAATACTACTTATAGAAGTGTAGTCTTCTAAACAACTAAGGGATGAAAACAAGATCACATGATCTTGAAATGAAAAACAAAACATCAAGATAAAATACAAAGGAATCAAATCAAATGGAGGGGGAATCACACAACAAAATGATTATAAGCCACCCCACATAACATGCAAGTCTAATCATGACATGTGAGGGGAGGGAAATCAACAAAAAAAATCAGCAATAATGGTCATTTGTCGTCGTTGACACGGCCTGCGCCGATTGGCACGGCCAAGGCGGCATGTGCGGGCGCACATGTTCGGCAGACTCGACCGTGTCGCCTGGCACAATCGGGTTAGTCGGACAATGGGAATTTACTAACCGTAAGAGTGTGACTCGGCCGTGTCGCATGACACTGTCGGGTTGGTCGGGCAGCGAGATTTCAAAATCGGGACATCTCGGCACGGCCGTGTCGGACCACACCGTCGGGTTAGGTCGGCAGCGAGATTTCACTATCCAGACATCTCGGCACGGGCCGTGTCGGATGTGATACGAATTCTCACTTGTGATGCGAATTCGGTATCGATACAAATAAAGGCCTTTTGAAGCGCTGGCTATCGACAAGAAGTCGTCTGAATCGGCGACATACCGCCATAAGAACAATATCGACGAGTGATGAAGACGGTAATTCGATACAAAGAACGAGATAGGGATTGGGCCAACTGAAAATGACTAAACAAAGACGTTTTGGACTAAGCGGAGTTAAACAGAAATGATTCAAAGGATCGAACAACACTTTATGCGAAATATTGGACAAGTATACAACTGTATCGAAAAAACAAATAGAATATCGAAACAAGATATAAACAGATGTTTTTATCAAATTAGACCTATAATTTGATAAAGTGATTTCTCCTCAAGACCTATTGAGAATCAATCAGATTAGTACTCGAAACGCGTCGAATAAAAACCAAGTTTTGATGAAAAGCATTCACCAGGGGAAAAACCGATGTGTTCTTTATTCTTCTACATTCAATAATCCGCCATTACAACTCTACTGCCACTATTTATAGGCAAAAGTGGCCTGACAAAATAACTTAAACTATTACAAGTTGTTCTCTAAAATAATGAAAGGATAATAAAAGGTTCTTCAGGTCACTTGTTGACAAAAGTAAATGCTGGGTCTTTGTCTCCAAGTTGTTTGTCGACAAATGCCCTTTTGCCAAGAATCCCGCCGCTTTATAAGAGAAAGTCAACATCCTTTTATTTGTTTAGTTGCCACTTGATCCTTTTTCCTTCCCAAGATGCTATTTGTCTTTTGTTTAAGTTACTCCAATTCCGACTATCAAGGTAACTCCGTGCCTCATTTCGTTTTCGCCTAAGTAGGTTGTAGTGCGGTCGAGGTGTTTTATGTCAATTCTTACTTCATCTTCTTCGCTTGGAGTAGTCGGCCGTATCATTCCCTCCATCTTTAAAAGGAATTGTCCTCAATTCCGCAATCCGTCGTCGTCAAGGTAAGGGGATAGATCACCTACGTTGAAAGTAGCATGCACTCCGTGAATCAGGAAGTTCCAACTTGTAATCATTGTCATTCACATTAGCAATTATTATAAATGGTCCTCACTGTGGCATTAGCTTGTTCTTACGCTTACTCGGGAATCGTTCCTTCCTCAAATGTAACCAAACTAAATTTCCAACCTCGAATAGTCTCGGCTTTCTTTGCTTATTCGTCTTCCTTTTGTATGCCTCGTTTATTTCCTTGATTCGATCCCGCACCTCCTCGTGCAATTTCATCATTGATTGTAGTTTTGACTCCGCATCCTTATGCACCAATTCGTTGCTTGGTAGTGGAATTAGATCTAGCGGCATGTAAGGATTCAACCCGTAAACTACTTCAAATGGAGAGTGTGCCGTGGCATGAGTAGGAGATCGATTATAAGCAAACTCCGCATGTGCCGCTTTGATCCAGTCCTTTTGTGTTTTGCTCACCAAGCCTCGCAATGCGTCCCAGTGTTCGATTCTGCATTTACTTTGTCCGTCGGTTTGAGGATGATGCGAAGTACTAAATAAAAGCTTTGTTCCCACCTTTCTCCACAAGGTGTTCCAAAAGTAGCTTAGAAACTTTGAGTCCCATTCAAACAATAGTTTTCGAACTCCATGTAATCGCACCACCTCTCGGAAATACAAGTCAAGAACATTACTCGCATCATCGGTTTTGTGACAAGGAACAAAATGAGCCATTTTTGAAAAACGATCGACAACCACCATAATCGCATCCTTACCTCGTTGGGTTCGAGGCAAAGCCACAATGAAATCCATTGAGACATCTTCCCATGGCCTTTCCGGAATCGGCAAAGGTGTGTAGACTCCTGGTTTGAACGAGCTTTTCGCAACATGGCACATCACACATTTACTGATTATATTATTAACATCCCCCTGCATCCTTGGCCAGTAAAAATGTTCCTTAAGCACTTCTAATGTCTTGGCCGAACCGAAGTGGCCAGCCAAACCTCCCCCATGAGCCTCTCGAACCAGCAATTCTCGAATCGTGTGCCTTGGTAGACACAGACGATTTCCCTTAAAAAGAAAGCCCTCCTGTATCGAAAATTCTCCCACCGGGCCAGGTTTGCACAGGGCGAAGGTCTCGCCAAAATCTGCATCACCTTCGTAATACTCCTTTACTGTATCGAATCCAAGCAAACGAACATCAAGAGTGGCGAGTAAGGCATAACACCTAGACAATGCATCTGCCACAATATTACTCTTGCCATCCTTATACTTCGATGAGAAGTGAAATGATTGTAAGAATTCCACCCACTTCGCATGCCTGGGACTTAACTTGTGTTGCCCGTTAATGTACTTCAAAGATTCATGGTCCGAGTGGATGATAAAATGCCTTGGCCGAAGATAGTGACTCCAATGATCTAGAGCCCTCACAATAGCATAAAACTCCTTGTCGTAGGTACAATAATTCAGACGAGCACCGTTTAACTTCTCGGAAAAATAAGCAATAGGTCGCTTTCCCTGAATGAGAACCGCTGCAATGCCCACTCCGCTAGCATCACATTCTACCTCAAACGGTTGCGAAAAATCGGGTAATGCTAAGATTGGTGCTTCGCACAACTTCGCCTTCAACTTTGCAAATGACTCCTGAGCAGCCCGACTCCAATTAAACGTGCCCTTCTTCAAACATTCGGTTATTGGGCTTGCAATGGTACTGAAGTCTCAAATGAATCTTCGGTAAAATGAAGCTAGTCCATGGAACGATCTAACCTCCGTCACTGTAGTGGGAACCGGCCAGGACTTAATTGCTTCGATCTTCACTTGATCGACCGACACTCCATTCTTTGAAACAATATAGCCAAGAAAGACTATACTTTCGACCAAAAATGAGCACTTCTCCTTTTTTCCATACAGCTTCTGGTCTCTAAGGGTTTCGAAGACTTGTCTCAAGTGTTCGAAATGTTCTTGCACCGATCGACTGTAGATCAAAATATCATCTAAGTATACAACCACAAATTTCCCTAAAAATGGCTTAAGTACCTCATTCATCAAGCGCATGAAAGTACTCGGTGCATTTGTAAGACCGAATGGCATAACAGTCCATTCATACAGCCCGTGTTTAGTTTTGAAGGCTGTCTTCCACTCATCTCCTTCCCGCATCCGAATTTGGTGATAACCACTTCGTAGATCAACCTTTGAAAAGATCACTGATCCGTGCAATTCATCCAACATGTCATCAAGCCTTGGAATCGGAAATCGATACTTGATTGTTATATTATTCACAGCTCGACTGTCAATACACATCCTCCAAGATCCGTCTTTCTTTGGAAACAGTAATACCGGAACCGCACAAGGACTTAGGCTTTCTCGAACGTACCCACGATCCATCAGTTCTTCGATTTGGTATTGTAATTCCTTCGTCTCCTCGGGATTACATCTATAGGCAGCTTTGTTAGGGAGCGACACACCCAGTATGAGGTCGATCTGATGTTGATACGAATTACGTAAGTAATACGTATAAAACACAACGGAAGGTTAACAAGTAACAAAGTATCACTCGAATTTTGTTAAGGGTGGCCGAAAGTTGATGGTGTTTCGGCCGTGAAGTAGTGTGATGTACGGAGTTTGGCGTGTTTTATCGAACTAGACCTATAACTCGATAAAAGGGTAATCTCTTCCCAAGACCTTTTGAGAATTGATCAAAGTTAAAATCTCGAAACTCGTCGAAACAATAACTTAAGGTTTGTCGAACTCGTTCAACGTATATTTCAAAGGAAATACAAAGTTTATTATGATTCTCGATGATTTTCAAGTACAACGAACACTACTATATATAGTAGTTTACAACCGAACGAAAATACAACAAAACGAAAAAAAGGAAACTTCCTAACAACACCTAATCGGCCGAAAATCACAAAGAGATACCAAGCAATCTTGGTCTTTATTTCATGATGGTGACATGAGATATTCTTGATGAAAATCTTCACAAATCTTTGCTTTTGCAAGCTTCCAATTCGTACTATCACTACAAGATATGGGAGATAATGACATGAAGAAGAAAGTCTTCCCTCTATCTTCATGCTTCGGCCGTATGTGTACATGGTGGGGAAGGAGAAGATAACTTCATTATCTTGTCAAGATATGAAGTCAAAACATGTCCCTTTCAAGCATGATATGGCCGATCCATCATGCTTTGGACCGATCCCGTCGTCGAATTCTACGTTACTCGATTCCGATTAACAACGTAACTCCAATCCGCTTAACATTTTCTCCTAAGTATAATGATGCATGGCCATGCGAATTTGCATCATCATGGATGTCGATTTTTATCGGAGTTTCTTCGATGGAATATTAGATATCGTATCATTCCTCCGTCTTTGAAAGGAATTGACCTCAATTCCGCAATGCCATCGTCGTCAAGATAAGGTGAGAGATCACCTACGTTGAATGTCGCGTGTACTCGTATTCGCCCTAAGTTCGACTTTGTATGCGTTGTCGTTCACTTTTTCCACAATCTTGTACGGACCTTCGGCTCTCGGCATCAATTTGTTCTTCCGCTTGCTCGGGAATCTTTCTTTTCTCAAATGTATCCAAACTAAGTCGCCAACATCGAATAATCTCGCTTTTTATTTTTGTTCGACTTCCGCTTGTACATTTCATTCACTTCTTTAATCCGTTCCGTATCTTTTCGTAACTTCATCATTGACTTGAGTTTTGCTTCGCGTCTTTGTGAACCAATTCGTTGCTCGGCAAGGGAATCAAGTCCAATGGCAAGTGCGGATTTAATCCGTATACCACTTCGAAAGGTGAATGGGCCGTGGCATAACCGGGTGATCGATTGTAAGCGAATTCCGCATGCGCAAGTTTAACGTCCCAATCTTTCTGAGTTTTATTTACCAACCCTCGTAATAATGCTCCCAAGGTTCGATTAGTTACCTCGGTCTGTCCGTCGGTTTGCGGGTGATGTGAAGTACTGAATAGGAGTTTAGTACCTACTTTCCTCCATAAAGTATTCCGTATAACTCGTAAATTTGGAATCTCGATCCGACACGATAGTTTTGGAACTCCGTGTAAACGAACTATCTCCCTAAGTACAAGTCCGCCACGTTGCTTGCATCATCGGTTTTGTGGCACGCGACAAAGTGAGCCATTTTCGAAAAACGGTCGACGACCACCATGATCGAGTCCTTGCCTCGTTGAGTACGAGGTAAAGCCACAATAAAATCCATCGAGACATCCTCCCACGGTCGTAATTCAGTATCGGCAACGGCATGTATGTACTCGACTTGAACGAACTTTTCATCATATGACAAGTTACGCATTTGCTCACGATTGTCTTGACGTCACCATACATCTTCGGCCAAAAGAAATGTTCTTTTAGCACCTCTACATCTTGGTCGAGCCGAAGTGACCGGCTAGTCCTCCTCCGTGCGCCTCCCGAACCAAGAATTCCCGAATTGTATGTCTCGCACACATAATTTATTCCCTTGAAGAGAAAGTCATCCTCAGAAACAAATTCCTCAGACGGGCCGTTTTACAACGGTTAAAAATTTCCCCGAAGTCCAAATCGTCGTTGTAGTGATCTTTCAAAGTCTCGAACCCCAACAAACGAACATCTAGCATCGACAGTAAGGCATACCGTCTCGATAGTGCATCCGCCACTACATTACTCTTCCCGTCTTTGTACTTGGATGAAAAGTGAAAAGATTGTAAAAATTCCACCCATTTTGCATGTCTCGGACTTAGCTTACTCTGTCCGTTGATGTATTTCAACGACTCGTGATCCGAATGCAGCACGAAATGTTTCGAACGCAGATAATGACTCCAATGATCGAGTGCTCTTACGATAGCATAGAACTCCTTGTCGTAAGTACAATAATTCACTCGGGCGCCACTTAACTTCTCCGAAAAATAGGCAATGGGACGGCCTCTTTGAATAAGCACTGCCCGATTCCAACTCCGCTAGCGTCGCACTCTACCTCAAACGGTTGTGAAAAATCGGGTAACGTCAAAATCGGCGCTTCACATAATTTTCCCTTTAAGTTTTCAAAAGCCTTTTGGGCCGTTTCGTTCCAAGCAAAGGTTCCCCTTTTCAGACACTCCGTGATCGGACTGGATATAGTGCTAAAGTCCCGTATGAATCGTCGGTAAAAAGAAGCGAGGCCATGAAATGACCGTACCTCCGTGATTGTCTTTGGGGTCGGCCACGACTTGATTGCCGCAATCTTCTCTTGGTCGACCGAAACTCCGTCTTTCGAAACAACATAGCCGAGAAAGACAAGACTCTCGACTAGGAAAGTACACTTTTCCCGTTTTCCATAAAGCTTTTGTTCCCTTAATGTCTCAAACACGTACCGCAAATGTTCGAGATGTTCTTCTACGGACCGACTGTAGATCAAAATGTCGTCTAAGTACACGACAACAAACTTTCCCAAGAAAGGTTTAAGAACCTCGTTCATCAACCTCATAAAGGTGCTCGGGGCGTTGGTGAGGCCGAATGGCATCACAACCCATTCGTAAAGTCCATTCTTCGTTTTAAACGCCGTTTTCCATTCGTCTCCCTCTCGCATGCGGATTTGATGGTATCCGCTCCGTAAATCAACTTTGGAAAATATAACCGAGCCATGTAACTCGTCCAAAGATGTCGTCTAGTCTCTGGATGGGAAATCGATACTTGACGGTGATGTTATTCACGGCTCTCTCACAATACACATCCGCCATGTTCCGTCTTTTTTTGGTACGAGCGAATCGAACTGCACACGGACTTAAACTTTCTCGGACATATCCGTGATTCATGAGTTCATCAATTTGACGTTGTAGTTCTTTTGTTTCTTCGGGATTACAACGATACGCTGCTTTGTTTGGTAATGGAGCTCCCGGTATAAGATCAATCTGGTGTTCAATCCCGCGGATAGGTGGTAATCCTACCGGCAAGTCTTCGAAATACGTCCGAAAACTCGTGTAATAGTGCATCTATCTCCTCCTCATTTTGCGATTTGGTGGCAAGATTTCGGACCTCCTTGATCATCATCAAATAAACACGTTCGCCATCGTCAATGGCGTGTTCGACTTCTTTCTCGTTTGCAAACATCGTAAGTTTCGGCCCTTCGACTTTTTTCGAACTCATCGTCCGGATAGCTTGAGGTGACATAGGTTTAAGGACAATTTTTTTACCTTTGTCACGTAGCTCATACTCATTACTCCTCCCTCGGTGTAGTACGTCCCGATCAAATAACCAAGGTCTTCCTAATAACACGTGACATGCGTCCATCGGTAATACATCGCATGTAATATCATCGCCATACGAACCCATGGTGAGTCCGACCTTCACTTGTCTTGAAACCTTCACTTTGTTCCCATCATCGAGCCAATGGAGTGCATACGGCTTGGGATGGGCCGTGGTGATCAAACCGAGTTTTGAAACCATCTCGCTTGATGCCACGTTTGTACAACTTCCACCGTCAATGATCAAGCTACACCATTTATCTCCGACACGACACTTCGTGTGGAAGATTTGGTCCCGTTGTTCTTCGTCACTTGGGGCGGCCTTCGTTTGCAACATGCGAAGGACAAGGTTCGTGTCATAGTTCGGGCATCGTATGCCTCGCATTCTTCTTCTTCGCCTTCTAAGTTAAAACGTCTCCAACTCTTTCTTCTTCGGCTAATAATTCCTCTCGGGCGGCTATGGCTTCTCGTAACGTCACAATCCTCCGATTCGGACAAGCACTTTGATAGTGTCCAAATCCTTGACATTTGAAACATCGGACTTTAGATAGGCTCGTTTCTTTTGGAGTGGTAGGGGTTTTTGGAATGGTAGTAACGGACTGGCTTGTGGTGACAGGTTTTGGAAACGAGCTAGAACTCGCGCCAAAGTTGGTATTTCCGTATTTAGGTGGGAATTCGGGTTTAGAGAGTTTGGTTTTGTTTTGATTTTCTAACTTTATGCAAAGTCCGCATAAAGTATCGAAGTCGAATAGGGGTAGAGTTCCACTAATTAGCAATGTTTCGTTCAAACCTCGTAGGAAACGGGACATGCGCAATTCTTCGCTTTCTTCAAGTTCTCCCATCAAGGATAAGTTTTCAAACTCCTCGATGTACTCCTCGACACTTAACTTTCCTTGCGTGAGGTCGAAATTTTTCTGAGACTTAGCTTGTGTGTAGCGAACATATCTTTTCGTAGTTTCCTTTTTAGGGAATCCCACGAACGTATCTTCTCTTTTCCACGACTTCTTTGCGTCTTCATTCGCTCAAACCAAAGGAAGCTCCTTTCCAAGGTTGAGAATCGCGTACTTGCAACGTACCTCGTCATTGAGCAACTTCAACTCAAACAAACGTTCAATTTTTCTTTCCCACTACACATAAACCTCAGCCTCGGTGCCGCCAACCAACTCCGGAAGTTCACGGTCTTGTATTCATCCGCATGTCGTGGTGCATGCATGGTGTCATGTCCTCGTCGTGCATGGATTCTCGGGCTCCGCAAGCCACGAAGAACGCCACGTAGTTGTGCTACTTCTTCATCGGTGAATGCCATCTTCTTCGATGATGTCGATGAACCGTGAGACAAGTGTCTCGATACCACTTATGCTACGAATTACGTAAGTAATTCGTATAAAAGCCATCGGAAGGTTTACACGTACCACAGTATCTCTCGATTTTTGTTAAGGGTGGCGAAAGTTGATGGTGTTTCGCCGTGAAGTAGTGTGATGTACTGAGTTTGTAGTGTTTTATCGATCTTGACCTATAAATCTATAAAAGGGTAATCTCTTACCAAGACCTTTTGAGAATTGATCTTAGTTAAAATATCTAAACTCGTCGAAACAATAACTTAAGGTTTGTCGAACTCGTTCAACGTATATTTCAAAGGAAATACAAAGTTTATTATGATTCTCGATGATTTTCAAGTACAACGAACACTACTATATATAGTAGTTTACAACCGAACGAAAATACAACAAAACGAAAAAGGAAACTTCCTAACAACACCTAATCGGCCGAAAATCACAAAGAGATACCAAGCAATCTTGGTCTTTATTTCATGATGGTGACATGAGATATTCTTGATGAAAATCTTCACAAATCTTTCCTTTTTGCAAGCTTCCAATTCGGCCGATCCCTACAAGATATGGGAGATAATGACATGAAGAAGAAAGTCTTCCCTCTATCTTCATGCTTCGGCCGTATGTGTACATGGTGGGGAAGGAGAAGATAACTTCATTATCTTGTCAAGATATGAAGTCAAAACATGTCCCTTTCAAGCATGATATGGCCGATCCATCATGCTTTCGGACCGATCCCGTCGTCGAATTCTACGTTACTCCGATTCCGATTAACAACGTAACTCCAATCCGTTTAACATTTTCTCCTAAGTATAATGATGCATGGCCATGCGAATTTGCATCATCATGGATGTCGATTTTTATCGGAGTTTCTTCGACTGGAATATTAGATATCGTATCAGATGTTCAATCCCGCGAATTGGTGGTAAACCCGACGGTAATTCTTTGGGAAAAACATCCGCAAATTCGCGTAATAAGGCATCCATCCTTTTGTTCCGCACAACCATGTTACCATTCCGTGTCTCCTTCAGAACCAACAAGTACACACACTTGCCATCATTAATAGCATGTTCCACCTCCCGTTCGCTAGCAAACATGGCCAGTTTTGGTTTGTCATTCCTACTAGAACTCATAGAGTGAATAGCTTGCGGTGACATTGATTTAAGCACAATCTTCTTGCCCTTATCCCGTAACTCGTACTCATTGCTTCTTCCTCGGTGTAAAACGTCCCTATCAAACATCCATGGTCTTCCCAATAGTACATGGCATGCATCCATCGGGAGTACATCACATAATACGTTGTCTTCATATGAACCCATGGCTAGTCCAATCCTCACTTGTTTAGTCACCCTTATTTTGCTCCCATCATCGAGCCAATGCAAAGTGTAAGGTTTCGGGTGAGCCGTAGTGGTCAGCCCAAGTTTAGTCACCATCTCGCTGGAAGCGACGTTGGTGCAACTCCCTCCATCAACGATCAAACTACACCATTTCTTTCCAATTTGACACTTCGTGTGAAATATTTGATTCCATTGTTCAATCATTCAAAATGCCTTTGGCTTGTAGCGTTCGCAGAACTAAAGCCGTGTCATAGCTTGGAGCATCGTAAGTCTCACATTCTTCTCCTTCTTCGTCCTTCATGTCGAAATCAAATACGTCACCCAATCTTTCTTCCTCAACCAACAACTCATCTCGGATCGTGACAGCTTCCCTTAGTGTCACTACTCGTTTGTTTGGACAAGCATTTTGATAAAGCCCGAACCCTTGACATTTGAAACATCTTACTTTAGCCAAACTCATCTCCTTCGGTACGTAGGGTATAGTCGCCTTAGCCGGATTCGCAACAGGAACCGGAGTCGGTACAGTTGCCTTAATAGCTGAGCTAGATCCGACGCTTGGGTTTCCAAATTTGACTGGAAACTCGGGTTTGTACAGCTTCATCCTGTTCTGAGCTTCTAACTTCACACATAACCCACATAATGTATCGAAGTCCTCGTATGGATACAGTTCCACCGAGTTAGCTATGCTTCGGTTTAAGCCACGCAAGAATCGCGACATCTTCTGTTCCTCATTCTCCTCTCTCTCCCATTAAGGTTAGGTTCTCAAACTCCTCAATGTACTCACTGACATTTAACTTTCCTTGCATGAGATCTGCAATCTTCCTGTACAAGGATAACCGGTGTGATGCTAATACGAATTACGTATGTAAGTGTACGTAAAACGTATAAAATACAACGGAAGATTATCACGATTTTTACAAGTATCAAAGTAACAACGAAAATAAAAGGTGGTGACCGAATTTATATGGTTTCGGCCGTGAGGTAGGATAGTGTATGGGTTTGAATGTGTTTTATCGAATTAGACCTATAACTCGATAAAGATAATCTCTCCTCAAGACCTATTGAGAATTGATCAAGTTATAATTCGAGACGCGTCGAAATAATAACCAAGGTTTTGTTGAACTCGTTCAACGTATATTTCAAGAGAAATACAAAGTTTTTTAACTTTCAAGATGCTTACAAGAAGTGGAGGATGAGGCTTTATATAGCCATTTACAACTCCTAACCAAGCCAAACAACATCACACAAAATCAAACTAAAAGACAAGCAATTATTAAACTAAGACATCAAGACTTTTAAAAAAATAAAAACAACACATGCTTGGTTTCTTTGAGTTTGGCCGTGGGTATCATGAAGTGGAGGAGGTCACCATCTATCTTATGTGATAAGTCTTTGACAAAGACTTTGAACAAGAAAGCAACATCTTGTAGTCTTCCTCCCATGTGTTTCGGCCGAAGTGATAAGGTGGAGGGAAATCAAATCTCAAGTGTTGATATGGTGGACTTTGTGATACGATATCTAGTATTCCAATCGAAGAAGCTCCAATAAAAATCGACGTCCACGACGATACGCATGGCCATGCATCACTATACTTGGGAGAAAAGAATACGCGGATTGGAGTTACGTTGTTAATCGGAACCGGAGTTACGTAAATATGGCGACGGAATTAACATCGGAATCGGCCCGAAACATGGATGTTCGGCCGATTGGTCCACAAAGCTTGAAGATTTGTCAAGCATCCTTTTTTTTATGGCAAAATCACCAAAACTTTTATCTTATTCAAATTTATCCTTCCCAACCCCTTTGAAATTTGCGGCCCAAGCATGATGAAAGGGAATCATCAAAAGTCTTCATATCTTGCCAAATCAAGAAGATCTCCTCCTTCCCCACCTTGAAGAATCGGCCGAACATGCTAAGGGATGGAGACTTGCATTTCGTTTTTTTCTTGTTGTTTTTGTATCATTATCCTTGTATACTACTATATATAGTAGTCCATTTGGTGATTGTAAGATATCTTGAAAGTAATAAACCTTGTATTTCCTTTGAAATATACGTTGAACGAGTTCAACAAACTTTAGTTATTGTTTCGACGCGTCTCGAGATTTTAACTTGATCAATTCTCAATAGGTCTTGGGAAAAGATTACCTTTATCGAGTTATAGGTCTAGTTCGATAAAACACATCAAACTCCGTATATCATACTACCTCACGGCTGAATCCCATTAAATTCGTCCATCCCCTTGTAATTTTGATCAATATTGTGAACGTGATTGATACGAATTACGTAAGTAATGCGTATAAACACAACGGAAGATTAACAAGTTTACAATATGGATCAAAAATTACAAAGGTGATGGACGAATTTAATGGGATTCGGCCGTGATATAGTATGATGTACGGAGTTTGGTGTGTTTTTATCGAACTAGACCTATAACTCGATAAAAGGGTAATCTCTTCCCAAGACCTTTTGAGAATTGATCAAGTTAAAATCTCGAGACTCGTCGAAACAATAACTAAGGTTTGTCGAACTCGTTCAACGTATATTTCAAAGGAAATACAAGGTTTATTATGATTCAAGATGATTTACAAATACAACGAACACTACTATATATAGTAGTTTCCAACCGTAAGAAAATACAACAAAACGAGAAAACGAACTTCCTAGCAACTTCCTATTTCGGCCGAAATCTCCAAGTAGATACCAAGCAATCTTGGTGTTATTAGGTGAAAGAGACATGAGGCAAACTTTGGTCTTGATGGTGACATGAAGTAGAACAAAATATCCTCCCTTGCACTTGCTTCCAATCGGCCGAACTTTAGGAGGATTTGGTGTTGATTTGATGAAGATATCTTGATGGTGACATGAAGAAGAAAGTCTTCACTCCATCTACAAGCTTCGGCCGTTTGTGTCATGGTGGGGAAGGAGGTGATCTTTATTTATTTTGTGAAAGATATGAAGACAAAGTGTCCCTTTCAAGCATGTTTTGGCCGATCTTCATGCTTTCGGGCCGATCCGTCGTCGAATTCTACGTTACTCCGATTCCTATTAACAACGTAACTCCAATCCGTTTAACATTTTCTCCTAAGTATAACGATGCATGGCCATGCGAATTTGCATCATCATGGATGTCGATTTTTATCGGAGTTTCTTCGACTGGAATATTAGATATCGTATCATTCCCTCCGTCTTTGAAAGGAATTGACCTCAATTCCGCAATGCCATCGTCGTCAAGATAAGGTGAGAGATCACCTACGTTGAATGTCGCGTGTACTCCGTATTCGCCTGGAAGTTCGACTTTCTATGCGTTGTCGTTCACCTTTTCCACAATTTTGTACGGACCCTCGGCTCTCGGCATCAATTTGTTCTTCCGTTTGCTTGGGAATCTTTCTTTTCTCAAATGTATCCAAACCAAGTCGCCAACATCAAATAAACTCGCCTTTTTATTTTTGTTCGACTTCCGTTTGTATATTTCATTTACTTCTTTAATCCGTTCCCGTATCTTTTCATGTAACTTCACCATTGATTTGAGTTTTGCTTCGGCGTCTTTGTGGACCAACTCGTTGCTCGGTAAGGGAATCAAGTCCAATGGCAAGTGCGGATTTAATCCGTATACCACTTCAAAAGGTGAATGGGCCGTGGCATAACCGGGTGATCGGTTGTATGCGAATTCCGCATGAGCAAGTTTAACGTCCCAATCCTTCTGTGTTTTATTTACCAACCCTCGCAATAATGCTCCCAATGTTCGATTAGTCACCTCGGTCTGTCCGTCTGTTTGCGGGTGATGTGAAGTACTGAATAGGAGTTTAGTACCAACTTTCCTCCACAAAGTATTCCAGAAGTAACTCAGAAATTTGGAATCTCGATCCGACACGATAGTTTTTGGAACTCCGTGTAAACGAACTACGTCCCGGAAGTACAAGTCCGCCACATTGCTTGCATCATCGGTTTTGTGGCACGCGATAAAGTGAGCCATTTTCGAAAAACGGTCGACAACCACCATGATCGAGTCTTTGCCTCGTTGAGTACGAGGTAAAGCCACAATAAAATCCATCGAGACATCCTCCCACGGTCGTAACGGTATCGGCAACGGCATGTATGTACTCGACTTGAACGAACTTTTCATCATGTGACAAGTTACGCATTTGCTCACGATTGTCTGACGTCACCATACATCTTCGGCCAAAAGAAATGTTCTTTTAGCACCTCTACGCTTTGGTCGAACCAAGTGACCGGCTAGTCCTCCTCCGTGCGCCTCCCGAACCAACAATTCCCGAATTGTATGCCTCGGGACACACAATTTATTTCCTTTGAAAAGAAAGCCATCCCTGTAAAATAAATTCCTCAGACGGGCCGTTTTACAACGGTTAAAAATTTCCCAAGTCCAAATCGTCGTTGTAATGATCTTTCAAAGTCTCGAACCCCAACAAACGAACATCTAGCATCGGCAGAAGGCATACCGTCTCGATAGTGCATCCGCCACTACATTACTCTTCCGTCTTTGTACTTGGATGAAAAGTGAAAAGATTGTAAAAATTCCACCCATTTTGCATGTCTCGGGCTTAGCTTACTCTGTCCGTTGATGTATTTCAACGACTCGTGATCCGAATGCAGCACGAAATGTTTCGACGCAGATAATGACTCCAATGATCGAGTGCTCTTACGATAGCATAGAACTCCTTGTCGTAAGTACAATAATTTACTCGGCGCCACTTAACTTCTCCGAAAAATAGGCGATGGGACGGCCTCTTTGAATAAGCACCGCCCGATTCCAACTCCGCTAGCGTCGCATTCTACCTCAAACGGTTGTGAAAAATCGGGTAACGTCAAAATCGGCGCTTCACATAGTTTTCCTTTTAAATTTTCAAAAGCCTTTTGGGCTGCCTCGTTCCATGCAAAGGTTCCTTTTCGGACACTCGTGATCGGATGGAGATAGTCTTTGAAGTCCCGTATGAATCGTCGGTAAAAAGAAGCGAGGCCATGAAATGACCGTACCTCCGTGATTGTCCTTGGGGTCGGCCACGACTTGATTGCCGCGATCTTCTCTTGGTCGACCAAACTCCGTCTTCGAAACAACATAGCCGAGAAAGACAAGACTCTCGACTAGGAAAGTACACTTCTCCGTTTTCCATAAAGTTTTGTTCCCTTAGCGTCTCAAACACGTACCGCAAATGTTCGAGATGTTCTTCTACGGACCGATCAGATCAAAATGTCGTCTAAGTACACGACAACAAACTTTCCCAAGAAAGGTTTAAGAACCTCGTTCATCAACCTCATAAAGGTGCTCGGGCGTTGGTGAGGCCGAATGGCATCACAACCCATTCGTAAAGTCCATTCTTCGTTTTAAACGCCGTTTTCCATTCGTCTCCCTCTCGCATGCGGATTTGATGGTATCCGCTCCGTAAATCAACTTTGGAAAATATAACCGAGCCATGTAACTCGTCCAAAGATGTCGTCTAGTCTCTGGATGGGAAATCGATACTTGACGGTGATGTTATTCACGGCTCTCATCACAATACACATTCGCCATGTTCCGTCTTTTTTGGTACGAGTAGAATCGAACCGCACACGGACTTAAACTTTCTCGGACATATCCGTGATTCATGAGTTCATCAATTTGACGTTGTAGTTCTTTGGTTTCTTCGGGATTACAACGATACGCCGCTTTGTTCGGTAATGGAGCTCCGGTATAAGATCAATCGGTGTTCAATCCCGCGGATAGGTGGTAATCCTACCGGCAAGTCTTCGAAATACGTCCAAAACTCGTGTAATAATGCCTATCTCTTCCTCATGTTGCGATTTGGTGGCAAGATTTCGACCTCTTTGATCATCATCAAATAAACACGCTCGCCATCGTCAATGGCGTGCTCGACTTCTTTCTCGTTTGCAAACATCGTAAGCTTCGGTCCTTCGACTTTTTCGAACTCATCGTCCGGATAGCTTGAGGTGACATAGGTTTAAGAACAATTTTTTACCTTTGTCACGTAACTCATACTCATTACTCCTCCTCGATGTAGTACGTCCCGATCAAATAACCAAGGTCTTCCTAATAACACGTGACATGCGTCCATCGGTAGTACATCGCATGTAATGTCATCGCCATACGAACCCATGGTGAGTCCGACCTTCACTTGTCTTGATACCTTCACTTTGTTCCCATCATCGAGCCAATGGAGTGCATACGGCTTAGGATGGGCCATGGTGATCAAACCGAGTTTTGAAACCATCTCGCTTGATGCCACGTTTGTACAACTTCCACCGTCAATGATCAAGCTACACCATTTATCTCCGACACGACACTTCGTGTGGAAGATTTGGTCCCGTTGTTCTTCGTCACTTGGGGCGGCCTTCGTTTGTAACATGCGAAGGACAAGGTTCGTGTCATAGTTCGGGGCATCGTATGCCTTGCATTCTTCTTCTTCTTCGTCAGCTTCTAAGTTAAAAACGTCTCCAACTCTTTCTTCTTCGGCTAATAATTCCTCTCGGGCGGCTATGGCTTCTCGCAATGTTACAATCCTCCGATTTGGACAAGCACTTTGATAGTGTCCAAATCCTTGACATTTGAAACACCGACTTTAGATAGGCTTGTTTCTTTTGGTGTGATAGGAGTTTTGGAAGGGTAGTAACGGCCGGCTTGTGGTGACAGGTTTTGGAAACGAGCTAGAACTCGCGCCAAAGTTGGTATTTCCGTATTTAGGTGGGAATTCGGGTTTAGAGAGTTTTGTTTTGTTTTGATTTTCCAACTTTATGCAAAGCCCGCATAAAGTATCGAAGTCGGAATAGGGGTAGAGTTCCACTAATTAGCAATATTTTTGTTCAAACCTCGTAGGAAACGGGACATGCGCAATTCTTCGCTTTCTTCAAGTTCTCCCATCAAGGATAAGTTTTCAATCTCCTCGATGTACTCCTCGACACTTAGCTTTCCTTGCGTGAGGTCGAAATTTTTCGCATGAGACTTAGCTTGTGTGTAGCCGGGACATATCTTTTTCGTAGTTTCCTTTTAGGGAATCCCACGAACGTATCTTCTCTTTCCTAAGACGACTTCTTTGCGTCTTCATTCGCTCAAACCAAAGGGAAGCTCCCTTTCCAAGTTTGAGAATCGCGTACTTGCAACGTACCTCATCATTGAGCTCCTTGAACTCAAACATTCGTTCAATTTTTCTTTCCCACTCCAAATAAACCTCAGGATCGGTGCCGCCTACGAACTCCGGAAGTTCGCTGGTCTTGTATTCATCCGCATGTCGTGGTGCATGCATGGTGTCATGTCCTCGTCGTGCATGGATTCTGGGCTCCGGCAAGCCACGAAGAACGTCACGTAGTTGTGCTACTTCTTCATCGGTGAATGCCATTGATACGAATTATCCGGGGAGAGGTGGATACGTATCGGTCGGAGTATATGTAAGTGTATGATAGCGGAAGGCTTTTACGAATATGGAGTTTTTCGGATGTATTTTGTATGTGAATAATATCGGATATAACAATAAAAAATATCGAACAAGAAGATGATACGAATTACGTACGTAAAGCGTATGAAATACAACGGAAGATTATTATGTCTTGACGATTATCAAAGTGTCACTCGAAAAATACAAGGGGTGGCCGAACTTAAATGGATTTCGGCCGTGAGGTAGTAGTGTATACGGATTTGGATGTGTTTTATCGAACTAGACCTATAACTCGATAAAAGTAATCTCTTCCCAAGACCTATTGAGAATTGATCAAGTTAAAATCTCGAGACGCGTCGAAACAATAACTAAAGTTTTGTTGAACTCGTTCAACGTATATTTCAAAGGAAATACAAGGTTTATTACTTTCAAGGTTCAAGATTTAAGATTATTACAAATACAATCAAGTACTACTATATATAGTAGTTTCCAACTTTTCAAAATACAACAAAAACAAGAAAATGAAGCTTCCTAGCAACTCCTTCAAATCGTGAGGTATCATGGTGGGAAGGTGATATGATATCAAGTCTTTTTGGAATTATCATGGTGATTAGGACATGAAGGATAATGACATGAAGGAGACATTTGATGAAAGTCTTCATCAAATTCTTTTGTTCAAATCGTGAGGTATCATGGTGGGAAGGTGATATGATATCAAGTCTTTTTGGAATTATCATGGTGATTAGGACATGAGGGACAATGACATGAAGGAAAGTTTTGAGGAAAGTCTTCTTCCAATCTTGTGTTTCTCACGTTTTGGTATTATGGTGGGGAAGGAGAAATATCCTCATTTGGAAGTATTATGGTGATGGTGACATGAAGAAGATATTTGATGAAAGTCTTCATCAAATCTTAAGCTTGGGCCAATTTTGTAGTGAGGTGGGGAAGGAGAAATATCTTCATGCATCTTGACAAATCATGAGTCCCTTTCAAGCATGATATGGCCGAATTTTCATGCTTTCGGACCGATTCCGTCGTCGAGTTTTACGTTACTCCGGTTCCGATTAACAACGTAACTCCAATCCGCGTGTTCTTTTCTCCCAAGTATAATGATGCATGACCATGGGAATTTGTATCGTCGTGGATGTCGATTTTTATTGGAGCTTCTTCGATTTAGATATCGTATCAAGTCTTGAAACTAGAAGAGACAAAAATCTTCATGATCTTGGACCAAATATGATGCTGTCGGTTTTGTCATTTCTAGGATCCAATGAGTCCGAATTTGGTCCTATGGTCTCATAAGATTTGTAGCTCTCTTTCTTAGCTTTCCGTGGCCACTTGAATCACCTGAATCGGATTTCGGACGAGAAAGTTATGGGCAAAATACTAAAACTGCTACGAAGTCGTCGTGCGCGCGAGAATTGGTAATTTGTCCATGTATTTTGCATGAGGATTTTATGTATGCCTGCGACTCAACCAAGCTTGGTCGGATAATCTTCTTTTTTGTATTTGAGGATGTTGACCGATTCGTATCATACCCTCTCTCTTTAAAGGGAATTGTCCTCAATTCCGAACTCCCTTCGTCACCAAGATAATTAACTAAAGCCTCTAAGTATTTGATCTCGAAGACGTCCGCAGTACGTACATGACCCAAAATCTTGAGACGATAGGTAGTGGGGCCCCCTCGAGAATCACCAACAAAATAACTATCATTATTAATAAAATAATAATAATTACTCCGCCAGGTAATACAGATATCATGACATGAGTGGATATCTGAAATGGGACGCACGGTTATCTCCACATCGGGTTCCTCCTCCAGAATTGGAAACACTGATAATTCCATATCGGGTTCACCATCAAAAATGGCCAATACAGAATTTATTGTGGAGTCCTCTTCATCAACTGGTTCCTCATCAAATGTTGGCGGTCCGTCGCAATCTGACCAACTCTCCGTTTCAAAATTATTCGGCTCCCCGAATAATGGCCCATCACAAAATAATTTACTAACCTCAATTTGGTAATCATCCAAGACCATAAGTCCATCACTTAAACTGAGTCGATATGAAATTTAGGCCCAAAATTGTCATTTTCTTCTGACCGATCAATTTTAGTACCAAGCTCAATTTTGTCTTCCACAACTTTAAAAGGTTCCATTTGTGTGAATAATTCCTTCGACCCATCAATTCCGTTTTGGTCAATTTGACCAACACAATCGATTGGTTCATGCTCGTAATAGAAAGTTCCAAGTTCGTCAATTATGGAAACATGGCTCAACTCACTTTCTTCATTGTATTGCTCCGTTGAAAACTCTGTCTCGTCTACTTCATTGAAAATGACCGTAGGGACATTGTCTTCATCGGAAAAAAATTCTGTTGGGAATTCCTTGATGGAGGAAGACCTTAGATCGAATGCCGGTGGCGGGGCATCGAAGGATTGGTGGTAAGATGGGGATTTGAACCTTCGATTGAAATATTTTTTGAATTTAAGCCAATCTTGGATTTTAGGCTTACGTTGTTGTGAACGGATCTGCTTAGTTTTTGCCACCAGACGGCGGCGCTACCGCGGAGGCGCCTTGCCACCAACGAAACGCGGCGGTTGATCGGGGCAGCCTTGAAGTCCGAGTGCTCCTCACAAGCATGAAGCCAATCTATGCACGCATTTGGATCACTATCTCCGTGAAATTCCAGGTATCTTTGCGGAATTTGGCCAAGAAATCAATATCGTTGGCATCGTCTCTGCGTCTTTCTTGCATACGTCGCTCCGGTAAGCCGTTTAGTGCGTCACGGAGTGTCATCAAGAAATCGAGCTCGGAGAAATCCATAACAAGATTCAAGAGATAGTTCTTGACAAGAAATCGGACAGAAAATTTTCCCAAGAAATCCGTGAAGAATGAACCAAGAAGATGATCAAAGAATCTGATCTCCACCGTTCAGACTGTAGTTCAATGAGTTGGCTTACCTTTGTCAAAATTTCGTGATGATCCAACGGTCGAATCCACGGAAACTTTGTTTTCTTCCGATCGCGCTAATCTGCCAATGTTATGCGAAAATTCTTCTAACCGTGAAGAACAACCCAAGAAGGTGACTAAATACTTCAACAAAAAAAAACTTCGGTGAATAAATCGCCCAAGGAGATGACCTTGGGCTCTGATACCACTTATGATACGAATTATCCGGGGAGAGGTGGATACGTATCGGTCGGAGTATATGTAAGTGTATGATAGCGGAAGGCTTTTACGAATATGGAGTTTTTCGGATGTATTTTGTATGTGAATAATATCGGATATAACAATAAAAAATATCGAACAAGAAGATGATACGAATTACGTACGTAAAGCGTATGAAATACAACGGAAGATTATTATGTCTTGACGATTATCAAAGTGTCACTCGAAAAATACAAGGGGTGGCCGAACTTAAATGGATTTCGGCCGTGAGGTAGTAGTGTATACGGATTTGGATGTGTTTTATCGAACTAGACCTATAACTCGATAAAAGTAATCTCTTCCCAAGACCTATTGAGAATTGATCAAGTTAAAATCTCGAGACGCGTCGAAACAATAACTAAAGTTTTGTTGAACTCGTTCAACGTATATTTCAAAGGAAATACAAGGTTTATTACTTTCAAGGTTCAAGATTTAAGATTATTACAAATACAATCAAGTACTACTATATATAGTAGTTTCCAACTTTTCAAAATACAACAAAAACAAGAAAATGAAGCTTCCTAGCAACTCCTTCAAATCGTGAGGTATCATGGTGGGAAGGTGATATGATATCAAGTCTTTTTGGAATTATCATGGTGATTAGGACATGAAGGATAATGACATGAAGGAGACATTTGATGAAAGTCTTCATCAAATTCTTTTGTTCAAATCGTGAGGTATCATGGTGGGAAGGTGATATGATATCAAGTCTTTTTGGAATTATCATGGTGATTAGGACATGAGGGACAATGACATGAAGGAAAGTTTTGAGGAAAGTCTTCTTCCAATCTTGTGTTTCTCACGTTTTGGTATTATGGTGGGGAAGGAGAAATATCCTCATTTGGAAGTATTATGGTGATGGTGACATGAAGAAGATATTTGATGAAAGTCTTCATCAAATCTTAAGCTTGGGCCAATTTTGTAGTGAGGTGGGGAAGGAGAAATATCTTCATGCATCTTGACAAATCATGAGTCCCTTTCAAGCATGATATGGCCGAATTTTCATGCTTTCGGACCGATTCCGTCGTCGAGTTTTACGTTACTCCGGTTCCGATTAACAACGTAACTCCAATCCGTGTGTTCTTTTCTCCCAAGTATAATGATGCATGACCATGCGAATTTGTATCGTCGTGGATGTCGATTTTTATTGGAGCTTCTTCGATTTAGATATCGTATCAAGTCTTGAAACTAGAAGAGACAAAAATCTTCATGATCTTGGACCAAATATGATGCTGTCGGTTTTGTCATTTCTAGGATCCAATGAGTCCGAATTTGGTCCTATGGTCTCATAAGATTTGTAGCTCTCTTTCTTAGCTTTCCGTGGCCACTTGAATCACCTGAATCGGATTTCGGACGAGAAAGTTATGGGCAAAATACTAAAACTGCTACGAAGTCGTCGTGCGCGCGAGAATTGGTAATTTGTCCATGTATTTTGCATGAGGATTTTATGTATGCCTGCGACTCAACCAAGCTTGGTCGGATAATCTTCTTTTTTGTATTTGAGGATGTTGACCGATTCGTATCAGCCATCTTCTTCAGTGATGTCGAGAACTGTGAGACAAATGTCTCTGATACCACTTATGATACGAATTACGTAAGTAATGCGTATAAACACAACGGAAGATTAACAAGTTTACAATATGGATCAAAAATTACAAAGGTGATGGACGAATTTAATGGGATTCGGCCGTGATATAGTATGATGTACGGAGTTTGGTGTGTTTTTATCGAACTAGACCTATAACTCGATAAAAGGGTAATCTCTTCCCAAGACCTTTTGAGAATTGATCAAGTTAAAATCTCGAGACTCGTCGAAACAATAACTAAGGTTTGTCGAACTCGTTCAACGTATATTTCAAAGGAAATACAAGGTTTATTATGATTCAAGATGATTTACAAATACAACGAACACTACTATATATAGTAGTTTCCAACCGTAAGAAAATACAACAAAACGAGAAAACGAACTTCCTAGCAACTTCCTATTTCGGCCGAAATCTCCAAGTAGATACCAAGCAATCTTGGTGTTATTAGGTGAAAGAGACATGAGGCAAACTTTGGTCTTGATGGTGACATGAAGTAGAACAAAATATCCTCCCTTGCACTTGCTTCCAATCGGCCGAACTTTAGGAGGATTTGGTGTTGATTTGATGAAGATATCTTGATGGTGACATGAAGAAGAAAGTCTTCACTCCATCTACAAGCTTCGGCCGTTTGTGTCATGGTGGGGAAGGAGGTGATCTTTATTTATTTTGTGAAAGATATGAAGACAAAGTGTCCCTTTCAAGCATGTTTTGGCCGATCTTCATGCTTTCGGGCCGATCCGTCGTCGAATTCTACGTTACTCCGATTCCTATTAACAACGTAACTCCAATCCGTTTAACATTTTCTCCTAAGTATAACGATGCATGGCCATGCGAATTTGCATCATCATGGATGTCGATTTTTATCGGAGTTTCTTCGACTGGAATATTAGATATCGTATCAGTGATAATCTTCCGTTGTGTTTTATACGCATTACTTACGTGATTCGTATCATAAGTGGTACCAGAGCCATTTGTCTCACAGTTCTCGACGTTACTCAAGAAGATGGCATTCACCGATGAAGAAGTAGCACAACTACGTGACGTTCTTCGTGGCTTACCGGAGCCCAGAATCCAAGCACGACGAGGATACGACACCATGCATGCACCACGACATGATGATGAATACAAGACAAGCGAACTTCCGGAGTTCGTAGGCGGCACCGATCCCGAGGTTTATTTGGAGTGGGAAAGAAAAATTGAACGAATGTTTGAGTTCAAGGATCTCAATGACGAGGTACGTTGCAAGTATGCGATTCTCAAACTTGGAAAGGGAGCTTCCCTTTGGTTTGAGCGAATGAAGACACAAAGAGTTCGCGCCGGAAAAGAGAAGATACGTTCGTGGGATTCTCTAAAAAGAAACTAAGAAAAGATATGTCCCGACTACACACAAGTTAAGCTTGTATCGAAAAATTTCGAACTCACGCAAGGAAAGCTAAGTGTCGAGGAGTACATCGAGGAGTTTGAAAACTTATCCTTGATGGGAGAACTTGAAGAAAGCGAAGAATTGCGGATGTCCCGTTTCCTACGAGGTTTGAACAAAAATATTGCTAATTCCGTGGAACTCTACCCCTATGCCGATTTTGATACTTTATGCGGGCTTTGCATAAAGTTGAAAAATCAAAACAAAGCAAAACTTTCTAAACCCGAATTCCCATCTAAATACGGAAATACCAACTTTGGCGCGAGTTCTAGCTCGTCTCCAAAAACTGTCACCACAAGCCAACCCGTTACTACCATTCAAAAAACTCCTATCACCCCAAAAGAAACAAGCCTATCTAAAGTCCGGTGTTTCAAATGTCAAGGATTTGGACACTATCAAAGTGCTTGTCCAAACCGGAGAATTGTGACGTTACGAGAAGCCATAGCCGCCCGAGAAGAATTACTAGCCGAAGAAGAAAGAGTTGGAGACGTTTTTAACTTAGAAGCTGACGAAGAAGAAGAAGAATGCGAGGCATACGATGCCCCGAACTATGACACGAACCTCGTCCTTCGCATGTTACAAACGAAGGCCGCCCCAAGTGACGAAGAACAACGAGACCAAATCTTCCACACGAAGTGTCGTGTCGGAGATAAATGGTGTAGCTTGATCATTGACGGTGGAAGTTGTACAAACGTGGCATCAAGCGAGATGGTCTCAAAACTCGGTTTGATCACCACGGCCCATCCTAAGCCGTATGCACTCCATTGGCTCGATGATGGAAACAAGGTGAAAGTATCAAGGCAAGTGAAGGTCGGACTCACCATGGGTTCGTATGGCGATGATATTACATGCGATGTACTACCGATGGACGCATGTCACGTGTTATTAGGAAGACCTTGGTTATTTGATCGGGACGTACTACATCGAGGGAGGAGTAACGAGTATGAGTTACTTGACAAAGGTAAAAAAATTGTTCTTAAACCTATGTCACCTCAAGCTATCCGGACGATGAGTTCGAAAAAAGTCGAAGGACCGAAACTTACGATGTTTGCAAACGAGAAAGAAGTCGAACACGCCATTGACGATGGCGAACGTGTTTATTTGATGATGATCAAAGAGGTCCGAAATCTTGCCACCAAATCGCACCATGAGGAAGAGATAGATGCACTATTACACGAGTTTTCGGACGTATTCCCCGAAGACTTGCCGGTAGGATTACCACCTATCCGCGGAATTGAACACCAGATTGATCTCATACCGGGAGCTCCATTACCGAACAAAGCGGCGTATCGTTGTAATCCCGAAGAAACCAAAGAACTACAACGTCAAATTAATGAACTCATGAATCACGGATATGTCCGAGAAAGTTTAAGTCCGTGTGCGGTTCCAGTTCTACTTGTACCAAAAAAAGACGGAGCATGGCGAATGTGTATTGACAGTAGAGCCGTGAATAACATCACCGTCAAGTATCGGTTCCCCATCCCGAGACTAGACGACATGCTGGACGAGTTACATGGCTCGGTTATATTTTCCAAAGTTGATTTACGGAGCGGGTACCATCAAATCCGCATGCGAGAGGGAGACGAATGGAAGACGGCGTTTAAAACAAAGAATGGACTTTACGAATGGGTTGTGATGCCATTCGGCCTCACGAACGCCCCGAGCACTTTTATGAGGTTGATGAACGAGGTTCTCAAACCTTTCTTGGGAAAGTTTGTTGTCGTATACCTAGACGACATTTTGATCTGATCGATCCTTAGAGGAACATCTCGAACATTTGCGCACGTATTTGAGACGCTAAGGAATGTAAACTTTATGGAAAGCGGAGAAGTGTACTTTCCTAGTCGAGAGTCTTGTCTTTCTCGGCTATGTTGTTTCGAAAGACGGAGTTTCGGTCGACCAAGAAAAGATCGCGGCAATCAAGTCGTGGCCGACCCCAAAGACAATCACGGAGGTACGATCATTTCATGGCCTCGCTTCTTTTTACCGACGATTCATACGGGACTTTAGCACCATCTCCAGCCCGATCACGGAGTGTCTAAAAAAAGGAACCTTTGCATGGAACGAGGCGGCCCAAAAGGCTTTTGAAAAATTAAAGGGAAAGTTATGTGAAGCGCCGATTTTGACGTTACCCGATTTTTCACAACCGTTTGAGGTAGAATGCGACGCTAGCGGAGTTGGAATCGGGGCAGTACTTATTCAAAGAGGCCGTCCCATCGCCTATTTTTCGGATAAGTTAAGTGGCGCCAGAGTGAATTACTGTACTTACGACAAGGAGTTCTATGCTATCGTAAGAGCACTCGATCATTGGAGTCACTATTTACGTTCGAAACATTTCGTGTTACATTCGGATCACGAGTCGTTGAAATACATCAACGGACAAAGCAAGTTAAGCCCGAGACATGCGAAATGGGTGGAATTTCTACAATCTTTTCACTTTTCATCCAAGTACAAAGACGGGAAGAGTAATATAGTGGCGGATGCACTATCAAGACGGTATGCCTTACTGTCGATTCTAGATGTTCGCTTTGTCGGGTTCGAGACTTTGAAAGATCATTACAATGACGATTTGGACTTCGGGAAATTTTTAACCGTTGTAAAACAGCCCGTTTGAGGAATTTGTGTTACAGGATGGCTTTCTCTTCAAGGGAATAAATTATGTGTGCGAGACATACACGGGAATTGCTAGTTCGGGAGGCGCACGGAGGAGGGCTAGCCGGTCATTTCGGCTCGACCAAGATCAGAGGTGCTAAAAGAACATTTCTTTTGGCCAAAGATGTATGGTGACGTAAGCACAATCGTGAGCAAATGCGTCACTTGTCACATGATGAAAAGTTCGTTCAAGTCGAGTACATACATGCCGTTGCCAATACCAATTCGACCGTGGGAGGATGTCTCGATGGATTTTATTGTGGCCTTACCTCGTACTCACGAGGCAAAGACTCGATCATGGTGGTCGTCGACCGCTTTTCGAAAATGGCTCACTTCATAGCATGCCACAAACCGATGATGCAAGCAATGTGGCGGACTTGTACTTAGGAAATAGTTCGTTTACACGGAGTTCCAAAACTATCGTGTCGGATCGAGATTCCAAATTTCGAGTTACTCGGAATACTTTGTGGAGAAAAGTGGGCACTAAACTCCTATTCAAGACTTCACATCTCCCACAAACCGATGGATGCACCGAGGTGACGAATCGAACCTTGGGAGCATTATTGCGAGGTTTGGTGAATAAAACACATATGGATTGGTACGTTAAACTTGCTGATGAGGATTTCGCTTACAACCGTTCACCGTGTTTTTCCACGGCCGATTCACCTTTGAAGTAGTATACGGATTAAATCCTCACTTGCCATTGGACTTGATTCCCTTGCCGAGCAACGAATTGGTTCACAAAGACGCCGAAGCAAAACTCAAATCAATGATGAAGTTACATGAAAAATACGAACGGATTAAAGAAGTGAATGAAATTTACAAACGGAAGTCGAACAAAAATAAAAAGGCGAGATTATTTGATGTTGGCGACTTAGTTTGGATACATTTGAGAAAAGAAAGATTCCCAAGTAAACGGAAGAACAAATTGATGCCGAGCCGAGGGTCCGTACAAAATTGTGGAAAAAGTGAACGACAACGCATACAAAGTCGAACTTCCGGGCGAATACGGAGTACATGCGACTTTCAACGTAGGTGATCTCTCGCCTTACCTTGACGACGATGGCATTACGGAATTGAGGTCAATTCCTTTCAAAGAAGGAGGGAATGATACGATATCTAGTATTCCAATCGAAGAAGCTCCAATAAAAATCGACGTCCACGACGATACGCATGGCCATGCATCACTATACTTGGGAGAAAAGAATACGCGGATTGGAGTTACGTTGTTAATCGGAACCGGAGTTACGTAAATATGGCGACGGAATTAACATCGGAATCGGCCCGAAACATGGATGTTCGGCCGATTGGTCCACAAAGCTTGAAGATTTGTCAAGCATCCTTTTTTTATGGCAAAATCACCAAAACTTTTATCTTATTCAAATTTGTGAAGATATCCTTCCCCACCCCTTTGAAATTTGCGGCCCAAGCATGATGAAAGGGAATCATCAAAAGTCTTCATATCTTGCCAAATCAAGAAGATCTCCTCCTTCCCCACCTTGAAGAATCGGCGAACATGCTAAGGGATGGAGACTTGCATTTCGTTGTTTTCTTGTTGTTTTTGTATCATTATCCTTGTATACTACTATATATAGTAGTCCATTTGGTGATTGTAAGATATCTTGAAAGTAATAAACCTTGTATTTCCTTTGAAATATACGTTGAACGAGTTCAACAAACTTTAGTTATTGTTTCGACGCGTCTCGAGATTTTAACTTGATCAATTCTCAATAGGTCTTGGGAAAAGATTACCTTTATCGAGTTATAGGTCTAGTTCGATAAAACACATCAAACTCCGTATATCATACTACCTCACGGCCGAATCCCATTAAATTCGTCCATCCCCTTGTAATTTTGATCAATATTGTGAACGTGATAATCTTCCGTTGTGTTTTATACGCATTACTTACGTAATTCGTATCACTTTGAAAATGGACACAAATGTTGAAAGTAGTGGGGACAAAATCCTTCAAGGATGCAAGTCACAATCGGCCGAAATCTTCCCCATATGGCCGATTTTGTATGCATGAACATGCATACGTGTGCATGTTTTGATACGTCTAAGTTATCCCGGTTCCGATTTTTAAGATCGTTCCCATTTCCGTGGATGTTTTCTCACCGAAGTACGTAGGTGCATGTGCATGCAACTTGGTATCGTCGCCTATGTTGATTCTTACTTCATTTGGAGATGTCGTAATCGCATCAAGTTCAAAGGTGGGGACAAAATCTCTCCCATGTGATACTTGACAAGGACAACAAAAATCAAGCTTCCATTCACTTGGTTTGGCCGAATTATTGAAGTGTGGAGGGACCCAAGCATTGTAGTGGACTTTGAAAATGAAGTCTTGAAACTAGAAGAGACAAAAATCTTCATGATCTTGGACCAAATATGATGCTGTCGGTTTTGTCATTTCTGAGATCCAATGGGTCCGAATTTGGTCCTATGGTCTCATAAGATTTGTAGCTCTCTTTCTTAGCTTTCCATGGCCACTTGAATCACCTGAATCGGATTTCGGACGAGAAAGTTATGGGCAAAATACTAAAATCAAGTAAGTCGTCATGCGCGCGAGAATTGGTAATTTGTCCATGTATTTTGCATGAGGATTTTATGTATGCCTGCGACTCAATCAAGCTTGGTCGGATAATCTTTTTTTTGTATTTGATGATGTTGACCGATTCGTATCATACCCCCCTTCAACGTATTTGACCTCAAATCCATTTTGAACTTTTTTCTTTGTCTTTGTAAGGGGAGAGGGAGTGGGTGCGGGAAGGAGCGGGAAGGTGAACCCCGCACGGGAACACCGCCGCCTCGCGGGAACCCCACACGGGGAGGGTTTTGAGTGGAAATACCACGCATGCGGGAGAAGAAAGACGTTGCAAAAGAGACGTTGGAGTGTTTTTGGAGTTGTTTGCGCAGAGCCAAACGACTCTTTTTTTTTTGTTTATATACCAGCAGACCAAAAAAAAAACAATACATCTTTCCCTCTTGCTACAATTCGAAAGCAAGAAAAAAAAACACTCCCTTTCAAATCTTGCTGCAATTCGAAAGCAAAAAAAAAAAATCTCATTTTATAAAATATGGAGCCTAGAAGAATAGATTCGACGTTATTGTTAGACGAGCCGTTTGAGTGGTCTAACGATAGTAGTCTCGAGTTTTTTGCTAACGCGATTGATGCAGATGAGGAGGAAGATACGGCAAGGTCGACGCGTACATCAGTAAAACGCGATCGGATCGACGCTGCTAAGAGATTGCATCGTGATTATTTTTGTGAAGAACCAAGATACAACGATGAAGTGTTTGAAGATAGGTATCGTATGCCTAAACATTTATTTTTAAGAATCACACATGCTATTGAGTCTAGATTCGAGTATTTTCAGGAAGGTTATGATGCTAGACTGAAAAAAAGTTTCACAGCCATACAAAAATGTGCGTCTGCCATTAAACACCTCGCAACCGGTAATCCACCGGATGAGTTTGACGAATATTTACAAATGGCTAAAAGAACGTCACGTGAATGCCTTCAACATTTTTGTGATGCTATTATTCAGATATACGGTCGAGATTACCTACGTAGGCCAACAAGCCATGATATTGCATGTTTGTATGAAGCACACGAAGCTCGACATCACATTCCGGGTATGATCGGTAGCCTAGATTGCACACATTTCGATTGGAGGAATTGTCCAATCGAATTAAGGGGTCAATATCGATACCCCACGATTATGATGGAGGCAGTGGCGTCTCAAGATTTGTGGATATGGCACGCGTTCTTTGGACCGCCGGGTTCAAACAATGATATTAATGTTGTGATGCAATCTCCGCTATTCCTCACCGAGCGTAATGGTACGGCACCTAAGTGCCCATTTGTTGTGAACGGCCATACGTACAAGCGTGGCTACTATCTAACCGATGGCATATATCCTTCATGGTCTACTTTTGTTAAAGCGTTCAAATTTCCTACCGACCCGCAAGAGAAAAAGTTCAAGAAACTACAAGAGTCGGCTCGAAAGGATGTTGAACGGGCATTTGGTGTTCTCAAGCAAAGATGGGGTATACTGAGACGACCCTTACGGCCGCATACGAGCTGTAATTAGTAAATCGGTTTATGCATGTGTGATATTGCACAACATGATTACGCATGACTCGTGCGCAATATCCCGATTCATATTCGGGATCCTCCGTTCGATCTTGTGTTTGACGAAGAAGCCTTATACGAGATACGACATGAGAACACACATTTTCGTCTCCGATTTGATCTTATGGAGCATATTCACGTTCAGGATTTACCATACCTCGAGGTGGACGACGAAGCCGATGTAGCCAATCAAGACGCAGACGTTTAGTATTTTAGTATTATGTAATTTTAATAATATTATGTATTGTTTATTTAATTTTAATGAAATATTATGTATTGTTTATGGAGTTTTAATGAAATTTTAGTTTTTAAATAAATTTTAATAGAATTTAAAAAGAAAAAGAAAAAGGAAAAAGAAAAAGAAAAAAGAAATAAAATGAAGTGAGTGAAGGGTGAGTGAAGGTGGCGCCTCCAAAAAGGGAGTGAGTGAAGGGTGAGTGAAGAAAAAAGTGAGAGATGACGTGGCGCACGGGAATTGGTTGGGAGTGAGTGAAGGGGAGAGGAGTTGAGTGATGACTCCCCCCACCCTAAGACTTGACATGTAGTTCATTGGATGCTCGGTCTTAATCACATCATTCCCTTCTTTTTCAAGAAGATTCATTCTTGATTCTAATGCCCGAAAGAAGGGTTGATCCAGATATAATTGCACTCCTCCCGGTTTGAAGATGTAATTTTCGTCCATAATGTTGACTTTAACTTGTGATTGCGTATCCAAAAGGACAACATGCAAAATGGAAACAAACGACATACCTAGGAGTCTTCCATTCCCCTTAATGGAATCCCAAAAAGGTGATTTATGGTTTAACGGAGTAATTTCCAACTCCTGTGCTAAGTGAACACAAATCGCGTCCTCACTCCCTTCAATAATGAATTCGTCCCTTATTATTTTCCGATTATACGCAGCCACGCTGCTTTCACGTTGGTCGGTGTCAAGAACTGGTTCAACAAGAACAAATGGATTAGGACCCTCCAGTTCTTTGACAATAATTGAAACAACCTTGTGTGGAATATAACAAGGCGGTCTTTGTTCGATTAGTTCGCTTTGCACAACCACGCCATTATCTCGGGTCTCCTTAAGCACCCGCATGTGTACATGCTCACCTTCAAAAATGGGAAGCTCGAGATCAATTATGGGGTCCTATTTGTCATCTGATTCTGTATCAAATATTGGCGGTCCATCAGAACCCGATCCACTTTCCATATTATCGGGCTCCTTGAATAATGTCTCATAAAAAATTAACCCACTAAGCTCGTTTCGTACCGCAACAAAGTCATACGACCCACTTTGCTCGATAGAGGCGGCTCGACTCCAACCATCGTCTTCTTTGTCATCAAAAATGCCGCAGAAATTCTCACATATCAAAGTCAGTGACAAAGAGTTCATCTTCAAGATTAGCCATTTCAGAAAGCATAAAGCCGTGATCTTGTTTCGCGTTTGGGATAAATTTTCTGGCAAAATATTTCCTGAATTTTTGCCAAGCTCTGATTTTAGGGTTACGTTGTTGTGAACGGGGACTGTTTCAATTTTTTCCACCAGAAGGTGGCGCTACTGCGGAGGCGCTTTGTCACCAGCGAAACGCGGCGGTTGATCGGGGCAGCCTTAAAGTCCGCATGCTCCTCACAAGCATGGAGCCAATCCATGCACGCATCTGGATTACTAGATCCGTGGAACTCCGGTATGCTGCGGAATTTAGCCAAGAAATCAATATCGTTGGCGTCGTCTCTGCGTCTTGCTTGCATATGTTGCTCCGGTAAGCAGTTTAGTGTGTCACGGAGTTTCATCAAGAAATCGAGATCGGAGAAATCCATAACAAGAATCAAGAGATAGTTCTTGATAAGAAATCGTTGAATAAATCGCCCAAGGAGATGACCTTGAGCTCCGAATAGAAAATTTGCCAAGAAAGCCGTGAAGAATGAACCAAGAAGATGATCAAAGAATCTGATCTCCACCGTTCAGACTGTAGTTCAATGAGTTGGCTTACCTTTGTCAAAATTTCGTGACGATCCAACGGTCGAATCCACGGGAAAATTTATTTTCTTCCGACTGCGCTAATCTGCCAATGTTATGCGAAAATTCTTCTAACCGTGAAGAACAACCCAAGAAGGTGACTAAATACTTCAACCAAAAAAATTCGGTGAATATAGTTGATCGCCCAAGGAGATGACCTTGGGCTTCGATACCACTTATGATACGAATTACGTATGTAAGTGTACGTAAAACGTATAAAATACAACGGAAGATTATCACGACACGGTTTTTACAAGTATCAAAGTAACAACGAAAATAAAAGGCGGTGGCCGAATTTATATGGTTTCGGCCGTGAGGTAGGATAGTGTATGGGTTTGAATGTGTTTTATCGAATTAGACCTATAACTCGATAAAGATAATCTCTCCTCAAGACCTATTGAGAATTGATCAAGTTATAATTCGAGACGCGTCGAAATAATAACCAAGGTTTTGTTGAACTCGTTCAACGTATATTTCAAGAGAAATACAAAGTTTTAGATGCTTACAACAAGTGGAGGATGAGGCTTTATATAGCCATTTACAACTCCTAACCAAGCCAAACAACATCACACAAAATCAAACTAAAAGACAAGCAATTATTAAACTAAGACATCAAGACTTTTAAAAAAATAAAAACAACACATGCTTGGTTTCTTTGAGTTTGGCCGTGGGTATCATGAAGTGGAGGAGGTCACCATCTATCTTATGTGATAAGTCTTTGACAAAGACTTTGAACAAGAAAGCAACATCTTGTAGTCTTCCTCCCATGTGTTTCGGCCGAAGTGATAAGGTGGAGGGAAATCAAATCTCAAGTGTTGATATGGTGGGCTTTGAAAATGGACACAAATGTTGAAAGTAGTGGGGACAAAATCCTTCAAGGATGCAAGTCACAATCGGCCGAAATCTTCCCCATATGGCCGATTTTGTATGCATGAACATGCATACGTGTGCATTTTTGATACGTCTAAGTTATCCCGGTTCCGATTTTTAAGATCGTTCCCATTTCCGCGGATGTTTTCTCACCGAAGTACGTAGGTGCATGTGCATGCAACTTGGTATCGTCACCTACGTTGATTCTTACTTCGTTTGGAGATGTCGTAATCGCATCAAGTTCAAAGGTGGGGACAAAATCTCTCCCATGTGATACTTCACAAGGACAACAAAAATCAAGCTTCCATTCACTTGGTTTGGCCGAATTATTGAAGTGTGGAGGGACCCAAGCATTGTAGTGGACTTTGAAAATGAAGTCTTGAAACTAGAAGAGACAAAAATCTTCATGATCTTGGACCAAATATGATGCTGTAGGTTTTGTCATTTCTGGGATCCAATGGGTCCGAATTTGGTCCTATGGTCTCATAAGATTTGTAGCTCTCTTTCTTAGCTTTTCATGGCCACTTGAATCATCTGAATCGGATTTCGGACGAGAAAGTTATGGGCAAAATACTAAAACTACTACGAAGTCGTCGTGCGCGCGAGAATTGGTAATTTGTCCATGTATTTTGCATGAGGATTTTATGTATGCCTGCGACTCAATCAAGCTTGGTCGGATAATCTTCTTTTCGTATTTGATGATGTTGACCGATTCGTATCAGATGCTGGTACATATCTTTTGCGAAGTTTTCTTTTTAACGAATCCCACGAACGGATCTTTTCTTTCCCCGCACGAGCTCTTCGTGTTTTCACTCCTTCGTACCAAAGTGAAGCTCCTTTCCCCAACTTGAGAATTGCATACTTACACCTTTTCTCATCGTCAAGGTCTTTAAATTCGAACATACGATCAATTTTTCGTTCCCATTCCAGGTAAACTTCAGGGTCGGTCCCTCCAACGAACTCTGGAAGCTCGTTCACCTTGAACTCTTCGAAATGGCGTGAGGGTCGTTCATAGTCACCACGCCTAGGTTGCCAACGCTGGTCGCGTTGTTCTGGTACGTCACGCAATGCGTCATGAAGTTTTGCCAAGAAATCAGCGTCGTTGAGATCCATAATGTCAAAGATCAAGAACCTGGGCGCTCCGATACCACTTATGATACGAATTCTCACTTGTGATGCGAATTCGGTATCGATACAGCAGAAGGCCTTTTGAAGCGCGGAAGCTATCGACAAGAAGCTGTCGGGAACTGGCGACAACTCGCTACAGCAACAATACTGACGAGTGATGAAGACGGTAATTGACATAAAGAACGAGATAGGGATTTGGCCAATGAAAAATGACTCGAAGCGGACGTTTTGGACGGAAGCGGAGTTAAAACAGGAAACAGATTCAAAGGATCGAACAACACTTTATGCGAAATATTGGACAAGTATACAACTATATCGAAAAAACAAACAGAATATCGAAACAAGATATAAACAGATGTTTTTATCAAATTAGACCTATAATTTGATAAAGTGATTTCTCCTCAAGACCTATTGAGAATCAATCAGATTAGTACTCGAAACGCGTCGAATAAAAACCAAGTTTTGATGAAAAGCATTCACCAGGGGAAAAACACGAAGTATTCTTAATTCTTCAACATTCAATAATCCGCCATTACAACTCTACTGCCACTATTTATAGGCAAAGGTGGCCTGACAAAATAACTTAAACTATTACAAGTTGTTCTCTAAAATAATGAAAGGATAATAAAAGGTTCTTCAGGTCACTTGTTGACAAAAGTAAAAGCTGGGTCTTTGTCTCCAAGTTGTTTGCTGACAGCCGCCCTTTTTGCCAAGAATCCTGCTGCTTTATAAGAGAAAGCTGAATATCCTTTTATTTGTTTAGTTGCCACTTGATCCTTTTTCCCTCCCCAAGATGCTATTTGTCTTTTGTTTAAGTTACTCCAATTCCGACTATCAAGGTAACTCCGTGCCTCGTTTCTGTTTTCTCGCCTAAGTAGGTTGTAGTGCGGTCGAGGTGTTTTACGTCAATTCTTACTTTATCTTCTTCGCTTGGAGTAGTCGGCTTCGTATCAGGATGACACGGCCGGGTTCGGTCGGCAGCGATCGGCCAGTTCCGGCAGGTGGTGATTTTTCCGGCAGGTGGTGATTTTTCCGGCAGTTCATCCATTTTCCAGCCGATTGTCGACCTTCCGGCATAGCATGACACGGGCCGTGTTATATGACACGGATGAGACCGAGACTCCACGTCTTATGTCCGTTTTCTCGCCTAAATACGTAGTAGTCCGTGCATGACGTGTAGTAAGGTCATTTATATCGATCCTTACTTCGTCTTCTTCGTTCATGTCAAATGATTCCGTATCAACCAATAGCATACTTTAGTGAGAAATTGGGTGGTCCCACACTTAATTATCCTACATATGTTAAAGAACTCTACGCGTTGGTCAGAGCATTGAAAACATGGCAACATTATTTATGGCCAAAACAGTTCGTAATCCATACGGACCACGAGTCTCTAAAACACTTAAAGGGACAATATAGCCTCAACAAAAGACATGCTAAGTGGATAGAATTTATTGAGACTTTTTCTTATGTCATCCGCTACAAGAAAGATAAAGAAAATGTGGTCGCCGATGCTCTCTCTCGAAGGTATGCACTTATCTCCACTCTTGATGCTAAACTACTCGGGTTTGAACATATTAAAGAATTGTATACCAATGATCTCGATTTCGGACAAAGTTACAAAGAATGTGAACAAATAGCTCACGGCCAATTCTACAAACATGATGGTTATCTGTTTCTTGGAAATCAGTTATGTCTTCCCGATTGCTCGTTGTGAGAATTATTTGTGCATGAAGCACATAGTGGTGGTTTAATGGGACACTTTGGTATATCAAAAACTTTAGCTATTCTACATGAACATTTTTATTGGCCACGTATGAAACGTGACGTCGAAAGAATTTGTAATTGTTGTATAACATGTAAACAAGCTAAATCAAAAGTGTTACCTATCAATGTCATCAAGATACACGAAGAAGATTTGGGCATCATTATGGTATGAAGATTTTCGGCCCAAATTCAAAGCCACTACCCGTTGGAATAAAGAAGAACAAAGAAGAAAGTTTCAGCCCTCCACAAGTCTTCTACACATGATGTCCTTTTGCTACAAAGTCTTGGTGCATTTTCAAGGTCTTAAAGTAAAAGTGAAGATCTTGTCCATCATCACACCTCTCCTAGCCGTTGCAAGCCTTCCTCATGTCACGGCCATCATCATCATTTTTATTCTTTTCATTTTAGTCTTAAACTTTCTAAGATTCTTCTTTTGGTGTTATCATTACTTAGAGGCTCCTCTTTTACCTATATAAGGAGTATTTTCGGATTTGTTGGAACACACCTTTTTTGAAGACTCAAAATATTTTGTATTGCATAAGTTTTGATAACTAATTGGTCCGTTTGTATCTCTATACAAAATAGCACTTCGTTTATCACCCGAAGTGTCGTTTTCCCTTTGATTCCAAGGTTCTTCGAGCGTATAAATTGTTGGGTTCTAGTTATCTTGCTAGAGTTCACACTTTACACTTTGTCGGGTTAAGGACCGTATTTCATCCGCCAAAATTCATCCATCTTAGTTACATTACGATTATTCATTTATATTTTAAACCTTACTCAAATCGCTTCCACAAAATTGATCATCTTTCGGAGAGGATCATATCAGGAAGACGAAGTAAGGATCGATGTAAAACATACACCTACATACTTAGGCGAGAAAACGGATACGAGACTTGGAGTAACGTTTGTGATCGGACTCGAGATAACTTAATTCATTATTATATGGAAGAGATTTCAGCCGCCCCTTTTGTCCCCTTGGAATCTTGACATCTCCCACTAAATCATGGAGAGTAATATTTTATACACTGGGAGATTTGGAAGAAGACTTCAGCCATCCCTTTGTCCCCTTGGAATCGTGACATCTCCCACCAAATTATGGAGAATAATATTTTATACACTTTAGTACCTTTGCTTTACATTTTTTATTAGATTGTAATCTTTCTATCTTTGACTAGCTAAGTCTTCTCATGGTTATTTAAGAACCATGTTTGGTCCTTGTAAGGCAGATTATTGAATCATCAAAAATACATTGTGTATTGTTTTTAAAAGTGTTGGACGAGTTTCCTACCAAAATTTGGTTATTATTCGACGCGTTTTCGAATTTTAATACGATCGATTCTCAATAGGTCTTGAGAAGAAATCACCTTATCGAATTATAGGCCTATCGATAAACACCTGTTTCTTGTCCCATTTTCGGATAATTCTTACATTTCGTTCCATACTTCAAATTATCGTTCGTGTTCCCTATTCGCAAAAGACATTTCTCTTATTTTCGATACAGTGTTGTACTTGATCGAGAATTCACATCAGTTGTTGTTCGTCGTCCGAAGCTTGCTTCCTGTTTCCATTGCACCCTACCAAAACTTGCTATTTCGAGTCTTCTTGTTTGGAGTTGGCGCCTCGTTTGTTTCCATTCGGCCGCTTCTGTCTTGTGCGCGTCTTCTTTGTCCATTATTGTTGTCAGACGGCATTCGTTAGTTCCTGACTGTGTTGTTCGATTCCTGTTGACTAAGTATTGTTTGCTTCCGCTCGTAAAATAGCATTCCGTTGTACCGATAGAGATTACGCATCATAAGTGGCATCGGAGCCCCGACTCTTGATCTTTGGCGTTATGGGTCTCAACGACGCTAATTTCTTGGTGAAACTTCGCGATGAATTGCGTGACATACCAGAACAACGCGACCAGCATTGGCAACCTAGGCGTGGTGATTATGAACGACCCTCACGCCATGTCGAGGAATTCAATGTTAACGAGCTTCTGGAGTTCGTTGGCAGGACAGACCCTGAAGTTTACTTGGAATGGGAACGTAAAATTGATCGCATGTTCGAGTTTAAAGACCTCGACGATGAGAAATGTTGCAAGTATGCAATCTCAAGTTGGAGAAAGGCGCTTCACTTTGGTTCGAAGGAGTTAAAACACGAAGAGCTCGTGCAAGAAAGGAGAAAATCCGTTCGTGGGATTCATTAAAAAGAAAACTTCGTAAAATATATGTACCAACATATTAAGTAGACCAACGCAGCTAGAAAGATACGGTATGCCACGTTAACCACATGCTTACCTCTCCACATCCTAGCCGCCCAAAGAATGCCCGTACTCCACTCAGAATGAGGCCAACAAAATCTTACCTCCCTCCTAGCAATAGAGATACACCTACTAGAGTAAGGGCACATGAAGAATAAGTGAGAATGAGACTCGATCGCCATCCCACAAAGGACACAAATACCATCTACATGCTGCAGCCAAGGCTTATCCATAGTCGACGGACGGTCCTGAATAGCCAACCATAAGATAAATGAGTGCCTAGGAATCTTCCCGGGTCCAAGAAGGAGAGGGCCCCATGGAACAGAAGGAGAATACGCACTAAGGAACCGAAGAGCGGACGAGGACGAATAGGAACCTGGGCTATGCGGTCTCCAGGAAATGCGAGCCTAGCCTCCATTAATAGGAGGGAAGGCAGAAACAACCTGCTGACACTCGGAACGATCAACCACCGGCCAAACCCAATGACCATCAGAAATAGCAGAGCCAAGTCGGGCATGCACATCAATTCCGGTCCAAAGAGGCGCACTAGGCACAGAATGCCTAATCAAACCCATAGGGTGCCAAGGATCCGACCAAAAAAGGAAGGAAGAGCCATCACCAACAGAATACTGAAACGCTCCCATGACAAGACGACGCAACTTCAGCAGCTATTTCTGATACCAAGAAGACGCAGCAGAGATAGGAATATCCCAAAAAGAACACTGCTGAACTCTATACGAACGAACCTAGCTAACCCAAACAGAATGAGAAGACCCAACCAGGAGAGCCCAAATATAGCGGGTCATAAGTGCCTAGTTCTGAACCCTCAACAGAGTAACACCAAGGCCACCACACACTATAGGCAAGCAAACCTTAGACCAAGCCACTTTAACATGCCCAGAGTCACGAGAACCTTTCTAAAGAAAATGCCTGAAACGCTTCTCAATGAGGGCAAGCATGCCCTTAGGCAGGATAAAAATATAGGCCCAATAAATGTGAAGAGCCGATAACACAAACTGAATAAGCTAGCAACGACCGGCCATGGACAGAGATCTACAAGCCCAGTCACTCATCCGACCATCAATCCTGTCAATCAAATGAGAGCACTAAGCCAACGTGAGCTTCGATGAAGACAAAGAGACTCCCAAATACCTCACATGGAGCTGGCCCACCTGAAACCCTAATAACTGCTCAACCTGTGCCCTGCTCCATAGCACTCGCCGAGAGAAAAAAATTACTCTTCCCAGGGTTAGCGCGCAACCCCGAAAGAGAATCAAAGATTTCAATACTCCTCTTAAGAACACCAATAGAGACCTCATCTGGATTACAGAAAAGAAGGAGATTATCTGCAAAGGTGGCATGAAAGTACGGGTAGCCTCACACTTATAGTGGTACCTGAACCCTGGGGTCTGAGCAATCTCACGAGCAATGATACCATGAAGCACCTCTGATACGAATTACGTATATAGATGGACGTAAATTCGCATGTAATTGCAGCGGAAATATTTTTATCCTTACAACACTCGAATATGTGTAACACTCGTTAGATAACAACCGAAAGTAGGGCAATTCGGATTACGTAAACAAGAACAATATGAAAGTAATTTATCAAACTAGACCTATAGTTTGATAAGGTAATCTTTTCTCAAGATCTATTGAGAATCGATTAAATTACAACTCGAAAACGCGTCGAATTATAACCAAGGTTTTCATGAAAATCATTCAACAAGAAGTAATACACAATGTATTTCATTTTTAACATTCAAGATGCCTTTGAAAGGTTGAAGATGAGGCTTATAAATAGCCATTACAAGATCAAACAAGATCAAACTAAAAATCAAGCAAATATTAAACTAATCTATCAAGACTTTGACAAAAAAAAAGAAAACAACAACATGCTTGGCTTCTTCCTTGCATTTAGGCCGTGGGGTAGCTTCAAAGGAGGAGACAAAATCTTTCCCATGTGATATCTTTTTGTAAGACTTTGACAAGGATTGAAAATGAAAGCAACTTCTTGGCATCTTCTTCCTCCTTGTTCGGCCGATTTGGTGAAGTGTGGAGTGAGCCAAATCTCTATCTTTGATTTTATTGTGGTGGACTTTGAAAATGAAAGCAATCTTGAAAGTAGCGGGGACAAAGATCCTTCATGGATCTCCCATCACAATCGGCCGAAATTCCCCCCTAATGTGGCCGATTTTGTATGCATGAACATGCATACATATGCATGTTTGATACGTCTAAGTTATCCCGGTTCCAATTATTAAGATCGTTTCCATTTCCGCATTTGTTTTCATACCGAAGTATGTAGGGCATGTGCATGCAACGTGGTATCGTCACATACGTCAATTCTTACTGGTTTGAGTACAATCTTCTTTCTTTTGTCTCGTAATTCATATTCATTACTCCGACCTCGATGTAAGACATCTCGGTCGAACATCCATGGTCGTCCCAAAAGTACATGGCATGCGTCCATCGGGAGTATGTCACATAACACATCGTCTCCGTATGGTCCCATAGTTAAGTTGACCCGTACTTGTCTTGACACCTTCACTTTACTTCCGTCATCGAGCCAATGTAGAGGATACGGTCTCGGGTGAGCCGTAGTAGTTAGACCGAGTTTGGTAACCATCTCATTTGAAGCTACATTCGTGCAACTCCCTCCGTCTATTATCAAACTACACCACTTTTCTCCGACTCGGCATTTGGAATGAAAGATTTGGTCTCTTTGTTCCGTATCACTTGGAATGATTTTGGTATGTAGAGCTCGAAGCACTAAAGCAGTATCATATTCTGGAGCGTCATAAGTCTCGCATTCCTCGTTCTCTTCCTCGGCCTCCATGTTAAATACGTCACCAAGTCCTTCCTTCTCGTCCTCGACTAAAAGTTCGTCTCGGACCGCAAGAGCTTCTCTTAACGTGACCACCCGTTTATTTGGACATGCATTTTGATAGTGACCAAAGCCTTGACATTTAAAGCATCATACTTTAGTCAAGCTCGTTTATTTGGACATGTGAGGAACCTTCGGGGCTGGGGTAGGGACTTGAAAAAGTGCGGTAGGTTTCGTAGTCGAACTTGAGCCGGCACTTGCATTTCCGAATTTGTATGGGAATTCGGGTTTGACAAACTTCAACTTGTTTTGAGCTTCTATCTTTATGCATAGTCCGCATAAAGTGTCAATATCTCCGCAGGGGTATAATTCCACCGTATTTGCAATGTTTCGATTTAGGCCACGTAAGAAACGTGATATTCTTTGTTCTTCATTTTCTTCGAGTTCTCCCATTAAGGCCAAGCCTTCAAATTCTTCTATGTATTCTCCCACACTTAGTTTCCCTTGTACGAACTCGGCAATCTTTCGGTACAAGGTTAACCGATGTGATGTCGGGACATACCTTTTACGTAGTTTTTTCTTCAAAGAATCCCAAGAACGGATCTTCTCCTTTCCCGCACGAGCTCGTTGTGTTTTCACACCCTCGAACCATAAGGAAGCGCCCTTCCCTAACTTGAGAATCGCATATTTGCAACATTTCTCATCGTTAAGGTTCTTGAAGTCGAACATACGTTCAATCTTCCTCTCCCACTCCAAGTAGACTTCGGGATTGGTACCTCCGACAAATTCCGGAAGTTCATTTACTTTAAATTCATCTACATGACACGGTGAATGTGCATCATATCCTCCCCGTGCTGCTCGTGCCGAAAAAGGATTCTACTTGGAGAATGTGTATTGATTGTCGAGCTATCAACAACATCACGGTAAAGTATCGACACCCCATTCCTCGTTTAGACGACATGTTAGATGATGGTAGCATATTCTCTAAAATCGATCTTAAAAGTGGCTATCACCAAATACGAATGAAAGAAGGAGACGAATGGAAAACTGCGTTTAAAACTAAATACGGATTTTTTGAATGGATGGTCATGCCATTCGGATTCACAAACGCTCCTAGTACTTTTATGCGCCTAATGAACCATATTTTTCGTGCTTACCAAGGAAAATTTGTGGTGGTATACTTCGATGATATACTAATCTATAGCAAAAACTTAGGCGAACACGTTAAGCATCTTCGAACGGTAATGGAAATACTTAAGGAAGAAAAGTTGTATGCTAACCTAAATGCACTTTCTGCACGGATAAGTTAGTATTCTTGGGGTTTGTTGTCAGTGTGCAAGGAATTCAAGTAGACACAGAAAAGGTAAAAGCTATTCAAGAATGGACAAGTCCTAAAAATATTGGCGACGTAAGAAGTTTTCACGGACTAGCTAGTTTTTATCGACGCTTTGTGCCTAATTTCAGCACCCTAGCCGCACCAATGACCGAAATACTAAAAAAGAACGTAGGGTTTAAATGGAGAGAAGCGAAAGAAACGACCTTTAAGTTATTAAAAGAAAAGCTAACTAAGGCCCCGGTTTTATCACTTCCTAATTTCACTAAGTCTTTTGAGGTTGAATGTGACGCATCCGGAACAGGAATAGGAGCCGTGCTAATGCAAGAAGGTAAACCAATAGCATACTTTAGTGAGAAATTGGGTGGTCCCACACTTAATTATCCTACATATGATAAAGAACTCTACGCATTGGTCAGAGCATTGAAAACATGGCAACATTATTTATGGCCAAAACAGTTCGTAATCCATACGGACCACGAGTCTCTAAAACACTTAAAGGGACAATATAGCCTCAACAAAAGACATGCTAAGTGGATAGAATTTATTGAGACTTTTTCTTATGTCATCCGCTACAAGAAAGATAAAGAAAATGTGGTCGCCGATGCTCTCTCTCGAAGGTATGCACTTATCTCCACTCTTGATGCTAAACTACTCGGGTTTGAACATATTAAAGAATTGTATACCAATGATCTCAATTTCGGACAAAGTTACAAAGAATGTGAACAAATAGCTCACGGCCAATTCTACAAACATGATGGTTATCTGCTTCGTGGAAATCGATTATGTCTTCCCGCTTGCTCGTTGCGAGAATTATTTGTGCATGAAGCACATAGTGGTGGTTTAATGGGACACTTTGGTATATCAAAAGCTTTAGCTATTCTACATGAACATTTTTATTGGCCACGTATGAAACGTGACGTCGAAAGAATTTGTAATCGTTGTATAACATGTAAACAAGCTAAATCAAAAGTGTTACCTAATGGAATGTATACTCCTTTACCTATCTCAACCGAACCTTGGGTGGATTTGTCAATGGATTTTGTCTTAGGTCTACCAAGAAGTAAAAATGGAAGGGATTCAGTTTTTGTAGTAGTTGATAGGTTTTCAAAATGGCCCACTTTATTCCATGTCACAAGACTGATGATGCTTCACATGTCGCTAATCTATTCTTTAAAGAAATAGTAAGGTTACATGGGATGCCTCGAACAATTGTTTCTGACAGAGGTACTAAATTCTTAAGTTATTTTTGGAAAACCTTATGGGGAAAATTGGGCACAAAATTGCTGTTTTCAACTACTTGCCATCCCCAGACGGACGGACAAACTGAGGTTGTTAATCGAACCTTATTCACTCTACTAAGATAAATTATCAAGAAGAATATTAAAACATGGGAAGAATGCCTACTCCACGTTGAATTTGCTTATAACCGATCAGTGCATTCGGCTACTAAATATTCACCGTTTGAAATTGTGTATGGCTTTAATCCTCTAACTCCCTTGGATCTAATTCCTTTGCCTATTTCTGAGTTTATTAATCTAGATGGTGCTAAGAAAGCCGAGTTTGTCAAGAAAATACACGAGCAGACACGCCTAAGCATTGAACGAAGAACTGAGCAATATGCAAAGCAAGCCAACAAAGGGCGTCATAAGCTAACTTTTGAACCAGGGGATTGGGTTTGGTTACATATGCGAAAAGAAAGATTTCCTATACAACGACGATCTAAGCTACTTCCGCGAGGAGATGGTCCTTTTCAAGTCCTGGAGTGCGTCAACAACAATGCCTACAAAGTACAATCTGGATTTACCAGGTGAGTATAATGTCAGTGCTACTTTTAATGTGGCTGACTTAAGCTGTTTTGATGCAGGTGACGAAACGGATTTCAAGGCAAATCCTCTTCAAGAGGAGGGGAATGATGCGAACACGCTAGAGAATGCAAAGGAACCGATTCACGTGCCTCTCGGACCAATCACAAGGGCAAGAGCTAAAAGATTCAAAGACTCCATCAACGGCCTAGTTCAAATTATTTGGGAAAGAGAATTGGCGAAGAAACCGATCGAGACAAACATCAAAAGTAAAGTACCTATCAATGTCATCAAGATACACGAAGAAGATCTGGGCATCATTATGGTATGAAGATTTTCGGCCCAAATTCAAAGCCACTAGCCGTTGGAATAAAGAAGAACAAAGAAGAAAGTTTCAGCCCTCCACAAGTCTTCTACACATGATGTCCTTTTGCTACAAAGTCTTGGTGCATTTTCAAGGTCTTAATGTAAAAGTGAAGATCTTCTCCATCATCACACCTCTCCTAGCCGTTGCAAGCCTTCCTCATGTCACGGCCATCATCATCATTTTTATTCTTTTCATTTTAGTCTTAAACTTTCTAAGATTCTTCTTTTGGTGTTATCATTACTTAGAGGCTCCTCTTTTACCTATATAAGGAGTATTTTCGGATTTGTTGGAACACACCTTTTTTGAAGACTCAAAATATTTTGTATTGCATAAGTTTTGATAACTTATTGGTTCGTTTGTATCTCTATACAAAATAGCACTTCGTTTATCACCCGAAGTGTCGTTTTCCCTTTGATTCCAAGGTTCTTCGAGCGTATAAATTGTTGGGTTCTAGTTATCTTGCTAGAGTTCACACTTTACACTTTGTCGGGTTAAGGACCGTATTTCATCCGCCAAAATTCATCCATCTTAGTTACATTACGATTATTCATTTATATTTTAAACCTTACTCAAATCGCTTCCACAAAATTGATCATCTTTCGGAGAGGATCATATCAGGAAGACGAAGTAAGGATCGATGTAAAACATACACCTACATACTTAGGCGAGAAAACGGATACGAGACTTGGAGTAACGTTGGTGATCGGACTCGAGATAACTTAATTCATTATTATATGGAAGAGATTTCAGCCGCCCCTTTTGTCCCCTTGGAATCTTGACATCTCCCACCAAATCATGGAGAGTAATATTTTTTACACTGGGAGATTTGGAAGAAGACTTCAGCCATCCCTTTGTCCCCTTGAAATCGTGACATCTCCCACCAAATCATGGAGAATAATATTTTATACACTTTAGTACCTTTGCTTTACATTTTTTATTAGATTGTAATCTTTCTATCTTTGACTAGCTAAGTCTTCTCATGGTTATTTAAGAACCATGTTTGGTCCTTGTAAGGCAGATTATTGAATCATCAAAAATACATTGTGTATTGTTTTTAAAAGTGTTGGACGAGTTTCCTACCAAAATTTGGTTATTATTCGACGCGTTTTCGAATTTTAATACGATCGATTCTCAATAGGTCTTGAGAAGAAATCACCTTATCGAATTATAGGCCTATCGATAAACACCTGTTTCTTGTCCCATTTTCGGATAATTCTTACATTTCGTTCCATACTTCAAATTATCGTTCGTGTTCCCTGTTCGCAAAAGACATTTCTCTTATTTTCGATACAGGGTTGTACTTGATCGAGAATTCACATCAGTTGTTGTTCGTTGTCCGAAGCTTGCTTCCTGTTTCCATTGCACCCTACCAAAACTTGCTATTTCGAGTGCTGCTGTTTGGAGTTGGCGTTCTGTTTGTTTCCAATCGCCGCTTCTGTCTTGTGCGCGTCTTCTTGTCCATTATTATTGTTGTCAGACGGCTGTTACTCTTAGTTCCTGACTGTGTTGTTCGATTCTTGTTGACTAAGTACTGTTTGCTTCCGCTCGTAAAATAGCATTCCGTTGTACCGATAGAGATTTCGCATCATAAGTGGCATCGGAGCCCCGACTCTTGATCTTTGGCGTTATGGATCTCAACGACGCTAATTTCTTGGCGAAACTTCGCGATGAATTGCGTGACATACCAGAACAATGCGACCAGCATTGGCAACCTAGGCGTGGTGATTATGAACGACCCTCACGCCATGTCGAGGAATTCAATGTTAACGAGCTTCTGGAGTTCGTTGGCAGGACAGACCCTGAAGTTTACTTAGATTGGGAACATAAAATTGATCGCATGTTCGAGTTTAAAGACCTCGACGATGAGAAATGTTGCAAGTATGCAATCTCAAGTTGGGGAAAGGCGCTTCACTTTGGTTCGAAGGAGTTAAAACACGAAGAGCTCGTGCAAGAAAGGAGAAAATCCGTTCGTGGGATTCATTAAAAAGAAAACTTCGTAAAATATATGTACCAACAGATTAAGTAGACCAACGCAGCTAGAAAGATACGGTATGCCACGTTAACCACATGCTTGCCTCTCCACATCCTAGCCGCCCAAAGAATGCCCGTACTCCACTCAGAATGAGGCCAACAAAATCTTACCTCCCTCCTAGCAATAGAGATACACCTACTAGAGTAAGGGCACATGAAGAATAAGTGAGAATGAGACTCGATCGCCATCACACAAAGGTGATACGAATTCTCACTTGGGAGTCGAATTCGCTCTTGATACAGCGGAAGTCCTTTTGATGAACGGAAGCTATCGACAAGAAACTGCTTGAATCGGTGACAACGGCTCGCTACGGAACAATATCAAGCGAGTGATGAAGGCGGTGATTCGATACACCCACAAGACAGAATTTGGCCCAAATGAAAAGACTCGAAACAGCACGTTTCGTTCGGAAGCGACTTTAAGACAGGAAACACGTTCGAAGGATCGAACAACACTTTATACGAAATATTGAACAAGTATCAAGCTGTATCGAAAAAGGAAGAGAATATCGAAACAGGGTATAAACAGAAGTTTTATCAAATTAGACCTATAATTTGATAAAGTGATTTCTCCTCAAGACCTATTGAGAATCAATCAGATTAGTATTCGAAACGCGTCGAATAAAAACCAAGTTTTGATGAAAAGCATTCACCAGGGAAAAACAAAAAGTGTTCTCAATTCTTCAACATTCAATAATCATCTCATTACAACTCTATTGCCACTATTTTGATACGAATTACGTAAGTAATACGTATAAAATACAACGGAAGATTAACAAGTATCAAAGTATCACTTGAAATTTACTAAGGGTGGCCGAATTTTAATGGAGTTCGGCCGTGAGGTAGTAGTGTATACGGATTTGGATGTGTTTTATCGAACTAGACCTATAACTCGATAAAAGTAATCTCTCCTCAAGACCTATTGAGAATTGATCAAGTTAAAATCTCGATGATACGATATCTAATATTCCAGTCGAAGAAACTCCGATAAAAATCGACATCCATGATGATGCAAATTCGCATGGCCATGCATCGTTATACTTAGGAGAAGATGTTAAACGGATTGGAGTTACGTTGTTAATCGGAATCGGAGTAACGTAGAATTCGACGACGGATCGACCCGAAAAGCATGAAGATCGGCCAAAACATGCTTGAAAGGGACACTTTGTCTTCATATCTTTCACAAGATATGTGAAGATCACCCCCTTCCCCACCTTGTTTGATAAATCGGCCAAAGACAAATAAAGATCAAGATCTTTATCTTATCTAGATACATGAAGATAAAATCTCCCAACACTCCCCACACAATCGGCCGAAGATCCCCCCCATGGATGAAGACTTTCATCAAGTTTTTATTCAACATGTCAAAGTCATACTACATTCCAAGATACTTGAAGATTTGTCCAAGATTTCTCCTCCCCCACACTACATCTCGGCCAAGACATAAGGAAGCTTGGTGTTTCGTTTTTCTTGTTGTAGTTGGTAACATTATCCTTGTAAACTACTATATATAGTAGTGTTCGCTGTACTTGTAAATCATCGAGAATCATAATAAACTTTGTATTTCCTTTGAAATATACGTTGAACGAGTTCGACAAACCTTAGTTATTGTTTCGACGAGTTTCGAGATTTTAACTTTGATCAATTCTCAAAAGGTCTTGGGAAGAGATTACCCTTTATTCGAGTTATAGGTCTAGTTCGATAAAAACACACCAAACTCCGTACATCACACTACCTCACGGCCGAACACCATCAACTTTCGCCACCCTTAGCAAAATTCAAGTGATACTTTGTTTCTTATTAATCTTCCGTTGTGTTTTATACGTATTACTTACGTAATTCGTATCATAAGTGGTATCGAGACACTTGTCTCACGCTTCGACATCATCAAGAAGATGGCATTCACCGATGAAGAAGTAGCACAACTACGTGACGTTCTTCGTGGCTTGCCGGAGCCTTAATCCATGCACGACGAGGACATGACACCATGCATGCACCACGACATGCGGATGAATACAAGACCGAACTTCCGAGTTCGTAGGCGGCACCGATCCTGAAGTTTATCCGAGTGGGAAAGAAAAATTGAACGAATGTTTGAGTTCAAGGAGCTCAATGACGAAGTACGTTGCAAGTACGCGATTCTCAAACTTGGAAAGGGAGCTTCCTTTGGTTTGAACGAATGAAGACACAAAGAAGTCGTCTTTAAAAGAAAAGATACGTTCGTGGGATTCCCTAAAAAGGAAACTACGAAAAGATATGTCCCGCTACACACAAGCTAAGCCTCAGACCGAAAAATTTCGACCTCACGCAAGGAAAGCTAAGTGTCGAGGAGTACATCGAGGAGTTTGAAAACTTATCCTTGATGGGAGAACTTGAAGAAAGCGAAGAATTGCGGATGTCCCGCTTCCTACGAGGTTTGAACAAAATATTGCTAATTCCGTAGAACTCTACCCCTATTCCGACTTCGATACTTTATGCGGACTTTGCATAAAGCTGGAAAATCAAAACAAAACTAAACTCTATAAACCCGAATTCCCACCTAAATACGGAAATACCAACTTTGGCGCGAGTTCTAGCTCGTTTCCAAAACCTGTCACCACAAGCCAGCCCGTGACTACCCTTCCGAAAACCCCTACCACCCCAAAAGAAACGAGCCTATCTAAAGTCCGATGTTTCAAATGTCAAGGATTTGGACACTATCAAAGTGCTTGTCCGAATCGGAGGATTGTGACGTTACGAGAAGCCATAGCCGCCCGAGAAGAATTATTAGCCGAAGAAGAAAGAGTTGGAGACGTTTTTAACTTAGAAGCTGACGAAGAAGAAGAATGCGAGGCATACGATGCCCCGAACTATGACACGAACCTTGTCCTTCGCATGTTGCAAACAAAGGCCGCCCCAAGTGACGAAGAACAACGGGACCAAATCTTCCACACGAAGTGTCGTGTCGGAGATAAATGGTGTAGCTTGATCATTGACGGTGGAAGTTGTACAAACGTGGCATCAAGCGAGATGGTTTCAAAACTCGGTTTGATCACCACGGCCCATCCTAAACCGTATGCACTCCATTGGCTCGATGATGGAAACAAGGTGAAAGTATCAAGGCAAGTGAAGGTCGGACTCACCATGGGTTCGTATGGCGATGACATTACATGCGATGTACTACCGATGGACGCATGTCACGTGTTATTAGGAAGACCTTGGCTATTTGATCGGGACGTACTACATCGAGGAGGAGTAATGAGTATGAGCTACGTGACAAAGGTAAAAAATTGTTCTTAAACCTATGTCACCTCAAGCTATCCGGACGATGAGTTCGAAAAAGTCGAAGGACCGAAACTTACGATGTTTGCAAACGAGAAAGAAGTTGAACACGCCATTGACGATGGCGAACGTGTTTATTTGATGATGATCAAAGAGGTCCAAATCTTGCCACAAAATCGCAACATGAGGAAGAGATAGACGTATTATTACACGAGTTTTGGACGTATTTCGAAGACTTGCGGTAGGATTACCACCTATCCGCGGATTGAACACCGATTGATCTTATACCGAGCTCCATTACCGAACAAAGCGGCGACGTTGTAATCCCGAAGAAACCAAAGAACTACAACGTCAAATTGATGAACTCATGAATCACGGATATGTCCGAGAAAGTTTAAGTCCGTGTGCGGTTCCAGTTCTACTTGTGCCAAAAAAAGACGGAACATGGCGAATGTGTATTGACAGTAGAGCCGTGAATAACATCACCGTCAAGTATCGGTTTCCCATCCCGAGACTAGACGACATGCTGGACGAGTTACATGGCTCGGTTATATTTTCCAAAGTTGATTTACGGAGCGGGTACCATCAAATCCGCATGCGAGAGGGAGACGAATGGAAAACGGCGTTTAAGACGAAGAATGGACTTTACGAATGGGTTGTGATGCCATTCGGCCTTACCAACGCCCCGAGCACCTTTATGAGGTTGATGAACGAGGTTCTTAAACCTTTCTTGGGAAAGTTTGTTGTCGTGTACTTAGACGACATTTTGATCTACAGTCGGTCCGTAGAAGAACATCTCGAACATTTGCGGTACGTGTTTGAGACGCTAAGGGAACAGAAACTTTATGGAAAACGGGAGAAGTGTACTTTCCTAGTCGAGAGTCTTGTCTTTCTCGGCTATGTTGTTTCGAAAGACGGAGTTTCGGTCGACCAAGAGAAGATCGCGGCAATCAAGTCGTGGCCGATCCCAAAGACAATCACGGAGGTACGGTCATTTCATGGCCTCGCTTCTTTTTACCGACGATTCATACGGACTTCAAAGACTATATCCAGTCCTATCACGGAGTGTCTGAAAAAGGGAACCTTTGCTTGGAACGAGACGGCCCAAAAGGCTTTTGAAAACTTAAAGGGAAAATTATGTGAAGCGCCGATTTTGACGTTGCCCGATTTTTCACAACCGTTTGAGGTAGAATGTGACGCTAGCGGAGTAGGAATCGGAGCAGTGCTTATTCAGAGAGGCCGTCCCATTGCCTATTTTTCGGAGAAGTTAAGTGGCGCCCGAGTGAATTATTGTACTTACGACAAGGAGTTCTATGCTATCGTAAGAGCACTCGATCATTGGAGTCATTATCTGCGTTCGAAACATTTCGTGCTACATTCGGATCACGAGTCGTTGAAATACATCAACGGACAGAGTAAGCTAAGCCCGAGACATGCCAAATGGGTGGAATTTTTACAATCTTTTCACTTTTCATCCAAATACAAAGACGGGAAGAGTAATGTAGTGGCGGATGCACTGTCGAGACGGTATGCCTTCATCGTCGATGCTAGATGTTCGTTTGTTGGGATTCGAGACTTTGAAAAATCACTACAACGATTTGGACTTCGGGAAATTTTTAAACGTTGTAAAACGGCCCCGTTTGAGGAATTTGTTTTACAGGATGGCTTTCTTCAAGGGGAATAAATTATGTGTGCCGAGACATACAATTCGGGAATTCTTTGGTTCGGGAGGCGCACGGAGGAGGACTAGCGGTCACTTGGCTCGACCAAGATCGTAGAAGTGCTAAAAGAACATTTCTTTTGGCCGAAAATGTATGGTGACGTCAGCACAATCGTGAGCAAATGCGTAACTTGTCACATGATGAAAAGTTCGTTCAAGTCGAGTACATACATGCCGTTGTCGATACCGTTACGACCGTGGGAGGATGTCTCGATGGATTTTATTGTGGCTTTACCTCGTACTCAACGAGGCAAGGACTCGATCATGGTGGTCGTCGACCGTTTTTCGAAAATGGCTCACTTTGTCGCGTGCCACAAAACCAATGATGCAAGCAATGTGGCGGACTTGTACTTCCGAAGTAGTTCGTTTACACGGAGTTCCAAAACTATCGTGTCGGATCGAGATTCCAAATTTCGAGTTACTTCGGAATACTTTATGGAGGAAAGTAGGTACTAAACTCCTATTCAAGACTTCACATCACCCGCAAAACCGACTTGACATCGAGGTAACTAATCGAACCTTGGGAGCATTATTACGAGGGTTGGTAAATAAAACTCGAGAAAGATTGGGACGTTAAACTTGCTCATGCCGAATTCGCATACAACCGATCACCCGGTTATGCCACGGCCCATTCACCTTTTGAAGTGGTATACGGATTAAATCCGCACTTGCCATTGGACTTGATTCCCTTACCAAGCAACGAGTTGGTTCACAAAGACGCCGAAGCAAAACTCAAATCAATGGTGAAGTTACACGAAAAGATACGGAACGGATTAAAGAAGTAAATGAAATATACAAACGGAAGTCAAACAAAAATAAAAAGGCGAGATTATTTGATGTTGGCGACTTGGTTTGGATACATTTGAGAAAAGAAAGATTCCCAAGCAAACGGAAGAACAAATTGATGCCGAGAGCCGAGGGTCCGTACAAAATTGTGGAAAAGGTGAACGACAACGCATACAAAGTCGAACTTCCGCGAATACGGAGTACACGCGACATTCAACGTAGGTGATCTCTCACCTTATCTTGACGACGATGGCATTGCAGAATTGAGGTCAATTCCTTTCAAAGACGGAGGGAATGATACGATATCTAATATTCCAGTCGAAGAAACTCCGATAAAAATCGACATCCATGATGATGCAAATTCGCATGGCCATGCATCGTTATACTTAGGAGAAGATGTTAAACGGATTGGAGTTACGTTGTTAATCGGAATCGGAGTAACGTAGAATTCGACGACGGATCGACCCGAAAAGCATGAAGATCGGCCAAAACATGCTTGAAAGGGACACTTTGTCTTCATATCTTTCACAAGATATGTGAAGATCACCCCCTTCCCCACCTTGTTTGATAAATCGGCCAAAGACAAATAAAGATCAAGATCTTTATCTTATCTAGATACATGAAGATAAAATCTCCCAACACTCCCCACACAATCGCCCGAAGATCCCCCCCATGGATGAAGACTTTCATCAAGTTTTTATTCAACATGTCAAAGTCATACTACATTCCAAGATACTTGAAGATTTGTCCAAGATTTCTCCTCCCCCACACTACATCTCGGCCGAAGACATAAGGAAGCTTGGTGTTTCGTTTTTTTCTTGTTGTTTTTGGTAACATTATCCTTGTAAACTACTATATATAGTAGTGTTCGCTGTACTTGTAAATCATCGAGAATCATAATAAACTTTGTATTTCCTTTGAAATATACGTTGAACGAGTTCGACAAACCTTAGTTATTGTTTCGACGAGTTTCGAGATTTTAACTTTGATCAATTCTCAAAAGGTCTTGGGAAGAGATTACCCTTTTATCGAGTTATAGGTCTAGTTCGATAAAAACACACCAAACTCCGTACATCACACTACCTCACGGCCGAACACCATCAACTTTCGGCCACCCTTAGCAAAATTCAAGTGATACTTTGTTTCTTATTAATCTTCCGTTGTGTTTTATACGTATTACTTACGTAATTCGTATCACTCGAGACGCGTCGAAACAATAACTAAAGTTTGTTGAACTCGTTCAACGTATATTTCAAAGAAATACAAGGTTTATTACTTTCAAGGTATCTTACAATCACCAAATGGACTACTATATATAGTAGTATACAAGGATAATGATACAAAAACAACAAGAAAAAAACGAGCCACCAATCTTCCTCATGTTCGGCCGAAATGTGGTATGGGGAAGGAAAGATTTTGGACAATCTTCAAGTATCTTGGAATGTAGTATGTATGACTTTGACATGTAGAAAAAGACTTAATGAAAGTCTTTATCCATGGGAAATTTTGGCCGATTTTGTGGGGAGACTTGGATGATTTATTTAGGACATGATCTTCATGGATCTTGATAAGATATGAAGATGGGGTCTTTATTTTTGTCTTGGCCGATTTTCAAAGGAGGTGGGGAAGGAGGATATCTTCACTATTTTCAAAGTGAACGACAACGCATACAAAGTCGAACTTCCGGGCGAATACGGAGTACACGCGACTTTCAACGTAGGTGATCTCTCGCCTTACCTTGACGACGATGGCATTACGGAATTGAGGTCAATTCCTTTCAAAGAAGGAGGGAATGATACGATATCTAATATTCCAATCGAAGAAACTCCAATAAAAATCGACATCCACGACGATACAAATTCGCATGGCCATGCATCATTATACTTGGGAGAAAAGAACACGCGTATTGGAGTTACGTTGTTAATCGGAACAGGAGTAACGTAAAACTTGACGACGGAATCGGTCCAAAAGCATGGAGATTCGGCCAAGGCATGCTTGAAAAGGACCTCATTTGTCTTCACTAATCTCCAACCTCGAATAGTCTCGGCTTTCTTTGCTTGTTCGACTTCTTTTTGTACGCCTCGTTTATTTCCTTGATTCGATCCCGCACCTGTTCGTGTAGTTTCATCATTGATTTTAGTTTTGACTCCGCATCCTTATGCACCAATTCGTCACTTGGTAGTGGAATTAGATCTAGACGCATGTAAGGATTCAACCCGTAAACTACTTCAAATGGAGAGTGTGCAGTGGCATGAGTAGGAGATCGATTATAAGCAAACTCCGCATGTGCCAGTTTCAGATCCCAGTCCTTTTGTGTTTTGCTCACCAAGCCTCGCAACAGCGTCCCCAGTGTTCGATTCGTTACTTCAGTTTGTCCGTCGGTTTGAGGATGATGTGAAGTACTAAACAAAAGCTTGGTTCCCACCTTCCTCCATAACGTGTTCCAAAAGTAGCTTAGAAACTTTGAGTCCCGGTCCGAAACAATAGTTTTCGGAACTCCATGTAATCACACCACCTCTCGAAAATACAAGTCAGCAACATTACTCGCATCATCGGTTTTGTGACAAGGAACAAAATGAGCCATCTTTGAAAAACGATCGACAACAACTATGATCGCATCCTTACCTCTTTGGGTTCGAGGTAAAGCCACAATGAAATCCATTGATACATCTTCCCATGGCCTCTCCGGGATCGGTAAAGGTGTGTAGACTCCTGGTTTGAACGAACTCTTCGCAACATGGCACGTCATACATTTACTAATTATATTATTAACATCCCCTTGCATCCTTGGCCAATAAAAATGTTCTTTAAGTACATCCAATGTCTTGGCCGAACCGAAGTGGCCAGCCAAACCTCCCCCATGAGCCTCTCGACCAAGAATTCGCGAATCGTGTGCCCGGGTAGACAAAGACGATTTCCTTAAAAAGAAAGCCCTCAGATCGAAAATTCCCCACCGGCCTCGGTTTGCACCGGCGAAGGTCTCGCCAAAATCCGCATCACCTTCGTAATACTCCTTTACTGTATCGAATCCAAGCAAACGAACATCAAGAGTGGCTAGTAAGGCATAACGCCTAGACAATGCATCTGCCACAATATTGCTCTTGCCATCCTTATACTTTGATGAGAAGTGAAATGATTGTAAGAATTCCACCCACTTCGCATGCCTGGGACTTAACTTGTGTTGCCCGTTAATGTACTTCAAAGATTCATGGTCCGAGTGTATGATGAAATGCTTTGGCCGAAGATAGTGACTCCAATGATCTAGGGCCCTCACAATCGCATAAAACTCCTTGTCGTAGGTACAATAATTCAGACGAGCACCGTTTAACTTCTCGGAAAAATAAGCAATAGGTCGTTTTCCCTGAATGAGAAAAGCTCCAATGCCCACTCCGCTAGCATCACACTCCACCTCAAACGATTGCGAAAAATCGGGTAATGCTAAGATTGGTGCTTCGCACAACTTCGCCTTCAAATTTGCAAATGACTCCTGAGCAGCCCGGCTCCAATTAAGCGTGCCCTTCTTCAAACATTCGGTTATTGGGCTTGCAATGGTACTGAAGTCTCGAATGAATCTTCGGTAAAATGAAGCTAGTCCATGGAATGATCTAACCTCCGTCACTGTAGTGGGAACCGGCCATGACTTAATTGCTTCGATCTTCGCTTGATCGACCGACACTCCATTCTTTGAAACAATATAGCCAAGAAAGACTATACTTTCGACCAAAAATGAGCACTTCTCCTTTTTTCCATACACTGGTCTCTAAGGGTTTCAAGACTTGCCTCAAGTGTTCGAAATGTTCTTGCAACGATCGGTCAGATCAAAATATCATCTAAGTATACAACCACAAATTTCCCTAAAAATGGCTTAAGTACCTCATTCATCAAGCGCATGAAAGTACTCGGTGCATTTGTAAGACCGAACGGCATAACGGTCCATTCATACAGCCCGTGTTTAGTTTTGAAGGCTGTCTTCCACTCATCTCCTTCCCGCATCCGAATTTGGTGATATCCACTTCGTAGATCAACCTTTGAAAAGATCAATGATCCGTGCAATTCATCCAACATGTCATCAAGCCTCGGAATCGGAAATCGATACTTGATGGTTATATTGTTCACCGCTCGACTATCAATACACATCCTCCAAGATCCGTCTTTCTTAGGAACCATTAATACCGGAACCGCACAAGGACTTAGGCTTTCTCGAACGTATCCACGTGATACGATATCTATTATTCCAGTCGAAGAAACTCCGATAAAAATCGACGTTCATGATGATGCATCGTTATACTTAGGAGAAAATGTTAAACGGCTTGGAGTTACGTTGTTAATCGGAATCGGAGTGACGTAGAATTCGACGACGGATCGACCCGGAAGCATGAAGATCGGCCGAATTTATGCTTGAAAGGGACATCTTGACTTCATGTCTTGACAAGATAATGAAGTTATCTTCATTAACCCCACCCTTCACAAACGGCCGAACCAAGTCTAATGGAGTGGAGACTTTCTTCATCATGTCACTATCCCTCCTTTCATTATCATCTATATAGTTCCAAGAAAGAGTATGTCACAAATCTACACCAAATCCTTAAGTATGAATCTACCAAACAATGCATGGAGGAATGAGATCTTCTACTTCATGTCACCATCAAAGACCAAGATTGCTTCATCATGTCACCATCTTCATGTCCCTTTCACCTAATAAACACCAAGAGACTTGATATCATCCTTGGATTTCGCGAAATGATGTTGCTAGGAAGTTTCCTTAGTTTCGCTTTCTGGTATTTGCTTTCCGTTGTAAACTACAATATATAGTTGTGTTCGTTGTACTTGTAATTCATCGAGAATCATAATAAACTTTGTATTTCCTTTGAAATATACGTTGAACGAGTTCGACAAACCTTAGTTATTGTTTCGACGAGTTTGAGATTTTAACTTTAATCAATTCTCAAAAGGTCTTGGGAAACGATTACCCTTTTATCGAGTTATAGGTCTAGTTCGATAAAAACACACCAAACTCCGTAAATCTTACTATATCACGCCGATCATCACCAAATTTCGCCACCACCTTTGTAGTTTTTATCCATATTGTAAACGTGATCATCTTCCGTTGTGTTTATACGCATTACTTACGTAATTCGTATCATAAGTGGTATCGAGCCACTTGTCTCACGCTTCGACATCATCAAGAAAATGGCATTCACCGATGAAGAAGTAGCACAACTACGTGACGCTCGCGTGGCTTGCCGAGCCTAATCCATGCACGACGAGGACATGACACCATGCATGCACCACGACATGCGGATGAGTACAAGACCAAATAACTTCCAGAGTTCGTAGGCGGCACCGATCCCGAAATTTATCTCGGAGTGGGAAAGAAAAATTGAACGAATGTTTGAGTTCAAGGATCTCAATGACGAGGTACGTTGCAAGTACGCAATTCTCAAACTTGGAAAGGGAGCTTCCCTTTGGTTTGAGCGAATGAAGACACAAAGAAGTCGTGGAAAAGAAAAGATACGCTCGTGGGATTCCCTAAAAAGGAAACTACGAAAAAGATATGTCCCGGCTACACACAAGCTAAGCCTGTACCGAAAAATTTCTGACCTCACGCAAGGAAAGTTAAGTGTCGAGGAGTACATCGAGGAGTTTGAAAACTTATCCTTGATGGGAGAACTTGAAGAAAGCGAAGAATTGCGGATGTCCCGTTTCCTACGAGGTTTGAACAAAAATATTTCTAATTCCGTGGAACTCTACCCCTATTCCGACTTCGATACTTTATGCGGACTTTGCATAAAGTTGGAAAATCAAAACAAAACAAAACTCTCTAAACCCGAATTCCCACCTAAATACGGAAATACCAACTTTGGCGCAAGTTCTAGCTCGTTTCCAAAACCTGTCACCACAATCCAACCCGTTACTACCGGTCCAAACGCCTATCACACCAAAAGAAACGAGCCTATCTAAAGTCCGATGTTTCAAATGTCAAGGATTTGGACACTATCAAAGTGCTTGTCCAAATCGAAGGATTGTGACGTTACGAGAAGCCATAGCCCGAGAAGAATTACTAGCCAAGAAGAAAGAGTTGGAGACGTTTTTAACTTAGAAGGCGACGAAGAAGAAGAATGCGAGGCATACGATGCCCGAACTATGACACGAACCTTGTCCTTCGCATGTTACAAACGGCGCACCCGAGTGACGAAGAACAACGAGACCAAATCTTTCACACGAAGTGTCGTGTCGGAGAGAAATGGTGTAGCTTGATCATTGACGGTGGAAGTTGTACGAACGTGGCATCGAGCGAGATGGTCTCAAAACTCGGCTTGATCACCACGGCCCATCCTAAGCCGTATGCACTCCATTGGCTCGATGATGGAAACAAGGTGAAAGTATCAAGGCAAGTGAAGGTCGGACTCACCATGGGTTCGTATGGCGATGACATTACATGCGATGTACTACCAATGGACGCATGTCACGTGTTATTAGGTAGACCTTGGCTATTTGATCGGGACGTACTCCATCGAGGGAGGAGTAATGAGTATGAGCTACGTGACAAAGGTAAAAAAATTGTTCTTAAACCTATGTCACCTCAAGCTATCCGCACAATGAGTTCAAAAAAAGTCGAAGGGCCGAAACTTACGATGTTTGCAAACGAGAAAGAAGTCGAACACGCCATTGACGATGGCGAACGTGTTTATTTGATGATGATCAAGGAGGTCCGAAATCTTGCCACCAAATCGCAAAATGAGGAGGAGATAGATGCACTATTACACGAGTTTTCGGACGTATTTCCCGAAGACTTGCCGGTAGGATTACCACCTATCCGCGGGATTGAACACCAGATTGATCTTATACCGGGAGCTCCATTACCGAACAAAGCGGCGTATCGTTGTAATCCCGAAGAGACCAAAGAACTACAACGACAAATTGATGAACTCATGAATCACGGGTATGTCCGAGAAAGTTTAAGTCCGTGTGCGGTTCCAGTTCTACTTGTGCCAAAAAAAGACGGAACATGGCGAATGTGTATTGACAGTAGAGCCGTGAATAACATCACCGTCAAGTATCGGTTTCCCATCCCGAGACTAGACGACATGCTGGACGAGTTACATGGCTCGGTTATATTTTCCAAAGTTGATTTACGGAGCGGATACCATCAAATCCGCATGCGAGAGGGAGACGAATGGAAAACGGCGTTTAAAACGAAGAATGGACTTTACGAATGGGTTGTGATGCCATTCGGCCTCACCAACGCCCCGAGCACCTTTATGAGGTTGATGAACGAGGTTCTAAAACCTTTCTTGGGAAAGTTTGTTGTCGTGTACTTAGACGACATTTTGATCTACAGTCGGTCCGTAGAAGAACATCTCGAACATTTGCGGTACGTGTTTGAGACGCTAAGGGAACAAAAGCTTTATGGAAAACGGGAGAAGTGTACTTTCCTAGTCGAGAGTCTTGTCTTTCTCGGCTATGTTGTTTCAAAAGACGGAGTTTCGGTCGACCAAGAGAAGATCGCGGCAATCAAGTCGTGGCCGACCCCAAAGACAATCACGAGGTACGGTCATTTCATGGCCTCGCTTCTTTTACCGACGATTCATACGGGACTTCAAAGACTATATCCAGTCTATCACGGAGTGTCCGAAAGGGAACCTTTGCTTGGAACGAGACGGCCCAAAAGGCTTTTGAAAACTTAAAAGGAAAATTATGTGAAGCGCCGATTTTGACGTTGCCCGATTTTTCACAACCGTTTGAGGTAGAATGCGATGCTAGCGGAGTTGGAATCGGGCAAGACTCATTCGAGAGGCCGTCCCATTGCCTATTTTTCTGAGAAGCTAAGTGGCGCCCGAGTGAATTATTGTACTTACGACAAAGAGTTCTATGCGATCGTAAGAGCACTCGATCATTGAGTCATTATCTGCGTTCAAACATTTCGTCCGCATTCGGATCACGAGTCGTTGAAATACATCAACGGACGAGTAAGCTAAGCCCGAGACATGCAAAATGGGTGGAATTTTTACAATCTTTTCATTTTTCATCCAAGTACAAAGACGGAAGAGTAATGTAGTGGCGGATGCACTATCGAGACGGTATGCCTTACCTGCCGATGCTAGATGTTCGTTTGTTGGGGTTCGAGACTCGAAAGATCACTACGACGACGATTTGGACTTGGGAAATCTTTAACCGTTGTAAAACGGCCCCGTGCGAGGAATTTATTTTGCAGATGGTTTTCTTTTCAAGGGAAACAAATTATGTGTGCGAGACATACACCGGGAATTGTTGGTTCGGGAGGCGCCTGAGGAGGATTAGCCGGTCACTTGGCTCGACCAAGATCAGAGAAGTGCTAAAAGAACATTTCTTTTGGCCGAAGATGTATGGTGACGTCGGCACCATCGTGAGCAAATGCGTGACTTGTCATATGATGAAAAGTTCGTTCAAGTCGAGTACATACATGCCGCTGCCGATACTGCTACGACCGTGGGAAGATGTCTCGATGGATTTTATTGTGGCTTTACCTCGTACTCAACGAGGCAAGGACTCGATCATGGTGGTCGTCGACCGTTTTTCGAAAATGGCTCACTTTGTCGCGTGCCACAAAACCGATGATGCAAGCAATGTGGCGGACTTGTATTTCCGGAAATAGTTCGTTTACACGAGTGCCAAAACTATCGTGTCGGATCGAGATTCCAAATTTCGAGTTACTCGAATACTTTATGGAGGAAAGTCGGTACTAAACTCCTATTCAAGACTTCACATCACCCGCAAACCGACGGACGCACCGAGGTAACTAATCGAACCTTGGGAGCATTATTACGAGGGTTGGTAAATAAAACTCGTAAAGATTGGGACGTTAAACTTGCTCATGCCGAATTCGCATACAACCGATCACCCGGTTATGCCACGGCCCATTCACCTTTTGAAGTGGTATACGGATTAAACCCGCACTTGCCATTGGACTTGATTCCCCCGAGCAACGAATTGGTTCACAAAGACGCCAAGCAAAACTCAAATCCATGATGAAGTTACACGAAAAGATACGGAGCGGATTAAAGAAGTGAATGAAATGTACAACTAAGTCGAACAAAAATAAAAAGCGAGATTATTTGATGTTGGCGACTTAGTTTGGATACATTTGAGAAAAGAAAGATTCCCGAGCAAACGGAAGAACAAATTGATGCCGAGAGCCGAAGGTCCGTACAAGATTGTGGAAAAAGTGAACGACAACGCATACAAAGTCGAACTTCCGGGCGAATACGGAATACACGCGACATTCAACGTAGGTGATCTCTCACCTTATCTTGACGACGATGGCATTGCAGAATTGAGGTCAATTCCTTTCAAAGACGGAGGGAATGATACGATATCTATTATTCCAGTCGAAGAAACTCCGATAAAAATCGACGTTCATGATGATGCATCGTTATACTTAGGAGAAAATGTTAAACGGCTTGGAGTTACGTTGTTAATCGGAATCGGAGTGACGTAGAATTCGACGACGGATCGACCCGGAAGCATGAAGATCGGCCGAATTTATGCTTGAAAGGGACATCTTGACTTCATGTCTTGACAAGATAATGAAGTTATCTTCATTAACCCCACCCTTCACAAACGGCCGAACCAAGTCTAATGGAGTGGAGACTTTCTTCATCATGTCACTATCCCTCCTTTCATTATCATCTATATAGTTCCAAGAAAGAGTATGTCACAAATCTACACCAAATCCTTAAGTATGAATCGGCAGAAACAATGCATGGAGGAATGAGATTTTCTACTTCATGTCACCATCAAAGACCAAGATTGCTTCATCATGTCACCATCTTCATGTCCCTTTCACCTAATAAACACCAAGAGACTTGATATCATCCTTGGATTTCGGCCGAAATGATGTTGCTAGGAAGTTTCCTTTTTTTCGTTTTGTTGTATTTGCTTTCGGTTGTAAACTACTATATATAGTAGTGTTCGTTGTACTTGTAATTCATCGAGAATCATAATAAACTTTGTATTTCCTTTGAAATATACGTTGAACGAGTTCGACAAACCTTAGTTATTGTTTCGACGAGTTTCGAGATTTTAACTTTAATCAATTCTCAAAAGGTCTTGGGAAACGATTACCCTTTTATCGAGTTATAGGTCTAGTTCGATAAAAACACACCAAACTCCGTAAATCTTACTATATCACGGCCGATCATCACCAAATTTCGGCCACCACCTTTGTAGTTTTTATCCATATTGTAAACGTGATCATCTTCCGTTGTGTTTATACGCATTACTTACGTAATTCGTATCACCACGATCCATCAGTTCTTCGATTTGGTTTTGTAATTCCTTTGTTTCCTCGGGATTACATCTATAGGCAGCTTTGTTAGGGAGTGACACACCCGGTATGAGGTCGATCTGATGTTCAATCCCACGAATTGGTGGTAAACCCGACGGTAATTCTTCGGGAAAAACATCCGCAAATTTGCGTAATAAGGCATCCATCCTTTCGTTCCGCACAACCATGTTACCATTCTGTGTCTCCTTCAGAACCAACAAGTACACACACTTGCCATCATTAATAGCATGTTCCACCTCCCGTTCGCTAGCAAACATGGCCAATTTTGGTTTTTCACTCCTACTAGAACTCATAGAGTGAATAGCTTGCGGCGACATTGGTTTAAGCACAATCTTCTTGCCCTTATCCCGTAACTCGTACTCATTGCTTCTTCCTCGGTGTAAAACGTCCCTATCAAATATCCATGGTCTTCCCAACAGTACATGGCATGCATCCATCGGGAGTACATCACATGATACGTTGTCTTCATATGAACCCATGGCTAGTCCAATCCTCACTTGTTTAGTTACCCTTATCTTGCTCCCATCATCGAGCCAATGCAAAGTGTAAGGTTTCGGGTGAGCCGTAGTGGTTAGCCCGAGTTTAGTCACCATCTCATTTAAGCGGCGTTGGTGCAACTCCCCCATCAACGATCAAACTACACCATTTCTTTCCAATTTGACACTTTGTGTGAAATATTTGATTCCGCTGTTCCGAATCATTCGATACAGCTTTGGCTTGTAGCGTTCGCAGAACTAAAGCCGTGTCATAGCTTGGAGCATCGTAAGTCTCGCATTCCTCTCCTTCTTCGTCCTTAATGTCGAAATCAAATACGTCACTCAGTCTTTCTTCCTCAACCAACAACTCATCTCGGATCGTGACAGCTTCCCTGAGTGTCACCACTCGTTTGTTTGGACAAGCATTTTGATAATGCCCGAACCCTTGACATTTGAAACATCTCACTTTAGCCAAACTCGTCTCCTTCAGTACGTAGGGTATAGTCGCCTTAGCCGGATTCGCAACAGGAACTGGAGTCGGTACAGTTGCCTTAACCGCTGAACTAGATCCGACGCTTGGGTTTCCAAACTTGACTGGAAACTCAGGTTTGTACAGCTTCATCCTGTTCTGAGCTTCTAACTTCACACATAACCCACATAATGTATCGAAGTCCTCGTATGGATACAGATCCACCGAGTTAGCTATGCTTCGGTTTAAGCCACGCAAGAATCGCGACATCTTCTGTTCCTCATTCTCCTCTATCTCTCCCATTAAGGTTAGATTCTCAAACTCCTCAATGTACTCACTGACATTTAACTTTCCTTGCATGAGATCTGCTATCTTCCTGTACAAGGATAACCAGTGTGATGCTGGTACATATCTTTTGCGAAGTTTTCTTTTTAACGAATCCCACGAACGGATCTTTTCTTTCCCCGTACGAGCTCTTCGTGTTTTCACTCCTTCGTACCAAAGTGAAGCTCCTTTTCCCAACTTGAGAATTGCATACTTACACCTTTTCTCATCGTCAAGGTCTTTAAATTCGAACATACGATCAATTTTTCGTTCCCATTCCAGGTAAACTTCAGGGTCGGTCCCTCCAACGAACTCTGGAAGCTCGTTCACCTTGAACTCTTCGACATGGCGTGAGGGTCGTTCATAGTCACCACGCCTAGGTTGCCAACGCTGGTCGCGTTGTTCTGGTACGTCACGCAATGCGTCACGAAGTTTTGCCAAGAAGTCAGCGTCGTTGAGATCCATAACGTCAGAGATCTTGGTCTCCGATACCACTTATGATACGAATTCTCACTTGGGAGTCGAATTCGCTATCGATACAGCGGAAGGCCTTTTGATGAACGGAAGCTATCGACAAGAAACTGTCGGGAACTGGTGACAACAGCTCGCTACAGCAACAATACTGGCGAGTGATGAAGGCGGTGATTCGATACAGCCACAAGACAGGAATTTGGCCCAAATGAAAAGACTCGAAACAGCACGTTTCGTTCGGAAGCGACTTTAAGACAGGAAACACGTTCGAAGGATCGAACAACACTTTATACGAAATATTGAACAAGTATCAAGCTGTATCGAAAAATGAAGAGAATATCGAAACAGGGTATAAACAGGAGTTTTATCAAATTAGACCTATAATTTGATAAAGTGATTTCTCCTCAAGACCTATTGAGAATCAATCAGATTAGTATTCGAAACGCGTCGAATAAAAACCATGTTTTGATGAAAAGCATTCACCAGGGAAAAACACAAAGTGTTCTCAATTCTTCAACATTCAATAATCATCTCATTACAACTCTACTGCCACTATTTATAGGTAAAAGTGGCCTGACAAAATAACTTAAACTATTACAAGCTGTCCTTTAAAATAATGAAAGGATAATAAAAGGTTCTTCAGGTCACTTGTTGACAAAAGTAAAAATTTGGGTCTTTGTCTCCAAGTTGTTTGTTGACAAGCCCTTTTGCCAAGAATCCTGCTGCTTTTGTAAGAGAAAGCTGAACATTCTTTTATTTGTTTAGTTGCCACTTGATCCTTTTCCCTCCCCAAGATGCTATTTGTCTTTTGTTTAAGTTACTCCAATTCCGACTATCAAGGTAATTCCGTGCCTCGTTTTTGTTTTCTCGCCTAAGTAGGTTGTAGTGCGATCGAGGTGTTTTACGTCAATTCTTACTTCATCTTCTTCGCTTGGAGTAGTCGGCATCGTATCAAAAGGACACAAATACCATCAACATGCTGCAGCCAAGGCTTATCCATAGTCGACAGATGGTCCTGAATAGCCAACCATAAGATAAATGAGTGCCTAGGAATCTTCCCGGGTCCAAGAAGGAGAGGGTCCCACGGAACAGAAGGAGAATACGCACTAAGGAACCGAAGAGCGGACGAGGACGAATAGGAACCTGGGCTATGCAGTCTCCAGGAAATGCGATTCTGGCCTCCATTAATAGGAGGGAAGGCAGAAACAACCTGCTGAAACTCGGAACGATCAACCACCGGCCAAACCCAATGACCATCAGAAATAATAGAGCCAAGACGGGCATGCACATCAATTCCGGTCCAAAGAGGCGCTCTAGGCACAGAATGCCTAATCAAACCCATAGGGTGCCAAGGATCCGACCATAAAAGGAAGGAAGAGCCATCACCAACAGAATACTGAAACGCTCCCATGATGATACGAATTACGTATATAAGCGTACGTAAAACGTATACGTAAAACGTATAAAATACAACGGAAGATTATCACGGTCTTATGATATGAATTCTCTCTCGATGCAATGAAGACTCTTTCACGTCTGGTAGCGAGCGATCTCTGCCGAAATGAAGCAAGCGCTTCTGGCCGATTCGAGCAATGACAACTCGTCGATATAGCACTTCCGAACGGAAGACTCGCTGATACGAATCGGTCAACATAATCAAATACAAAAAGAAGATTATCCGACCAAGCTTGATTTGAGTCGCAGGCGTACATAAAATCCTCATGAAAAATACACGGGCAAATTACCAATTCTCGCGCGCACGATGACTTCGTAGTAGTTTTAGTATTTTGGCGATAACTTACTCGACCGATATCCGATTCAGGTGATTCAAGTGGCCATGGAAAGCTAAGAAAGAGTGCTACAAATCTTATGAAGACCATAGGACCAAATTCGGAACCATTGGATCCCAAAAATGACAAAACCGACATCGATTTGGTCCAAAATCATGAAGATTTTATCCCTTTATTTTCTTTGTACAAGAGGTATCTAAACAATAAAAGAATGTCCAGATTTTTTACAAAAGCGGCAGGATTCTTGGCAAAGGCGGTGTCAACTTTCAACTTGGAGACAAAGCCCACTTTTACTTTTGTTTGCAAGTGACATGGGGAACCTTTTATTATCTTTTCATTATTTTAAGAACAACTTGTATTAGTTTAGTTTATCCTGTCAGTTACTTTTACCTATAAATAATGGCGGTAGAGTTGTAATGAAGCGATTTGAATGTTAAAGAAATTAGAATACACTTTGTGTTTTCTCTTGGTGAACGCTTTTCATCGAAAGCTGATTTTTATTCGACGCGTTTTCGAGTATTAATCCGATTGATTCTCAATAGGTCTTGAGACGAAATCACTTTATCGGATTCTAGGTCTAATTCGATAAAACAAAGTTCTCTGTCTCGATATTCTTCTTGTTTTCGATACGATTTTATACTTGTTCGATATTGTTACTACATCCGATATTACCTCCATATTCATACGTTCGATTTATCATATTCCACTTGTTTTTCTTTTCATCCGTGAATTTTACTTCCGCTATATACATACACATTCCGATCGAATTCGGATCTAATTCGATAAACACCTTGTGCGTGTTCTTATTCGTCCGAATTTCCCTACTTTCGGACGATTCTCACATTTTCCACACTTAGATTTATTGTTCGTGTTTCTGTTCACAAAAGACATTTCCCTTACACGCGATACATGCTAGTATCCGATCGGGATTTCTGTCATAAGTGTTGTTCGTTCTCGAGCAGATTCGGAATCATCTTTTATTTGTCATTGTAGGGATTCTCTTTGTTCATTCTTTGTTCGAAGTCTTGTGTCGAGCAAACCTTCTTTGTCAGTTATTCTTTGTATCGACGAGTTGTTCTTTGTTCGGAAGTCTTGTATCGAGCAAACCTTGCTGTCAGTTATTCTTTGTATCGACGAGTTGTTCTTTGTTCGGAAGTCTTTGTATCGAGCAAACCTTGCCGTCCGTTATTCTTTGTATCGACGAGTTGTTCTTTGTTCGGAAGTCTTTATGTCGAGCAAACCTTTGTCAGTTATTGCTTGTATCAACGAGTTGTTATTCTTTGTTCGGAAGTCTTTGTATCGGCCAGCGTTCTTCTTTGTTGAAGCTGTTGTGTCGGCGAGTCTTCTTGTTGAGCTAACTTAACGGGCGTGTTCTTTGTTCGTCCTTGTTCGTTCGGTCACTGTTCGATTACGGGTGGTTGCTGTCCGATATTGTTGTGTCGACGGGTTGTTGCCTTCAGTTACAGCCTGAGCTGTTTGATTCATTTCGGCTGAGTGCTGCTCGCTACCGCACGTTAAATAGTCTTCCGTTGTACCGATAGAGAATTCGTATCACTCGCTCGATACAGCAATTTCGAACAGCAGGACTCGCTCGATACAGCAACTCGTCGATACAGCAAAATAAAAGGTGGTGGCCGAAATTTATACGGTTTTCGGCCGGGACGTAGGATAGTGTATGGGTTTGAATGTGTTTTACCGAATTAGACCTATAACTCGATAAAAATAATCTCTCCTCAAGACCTATTGAGAATCGATCAAGTTATAATTCGAGACGCGTCGAAATAATAACTAAAGTTTTGTTGAACTCGTTCAACGTATATTTCAAAGAAATACAAGGTTTATTAATATTCAAGATGATTTACAAATATCACAAGTACTACTATATATAGTAGTTTCCAACCGTAAGAAGATACAACAAAACAAGAAAACGAAACTTCCTAGCAATATACCAATCGGCCGAAATATCCAAGGATGGGATCAAGAAGATTTTGTCCAAGATATCAAGCATCTTGGATTTATTTGGTGACTAAGACATGAGAAAAATCCTTGATGAAAGTCTTCATCCCATATCATGCTTGGGCCGATTTGTGGGGAAGGTGGGGAAGGAGCATTTTGGACTTATCATGGTGATTATGACATGAAGAAGATATTTGATGAAAGTCTTCATCAAATCTTATTGCTTGGACCGATTTTGTAATAAGGTGGGGAAGGAGAAATATCTTCATTATCTTGTCAAAGATATGAAGTCAAGTAAGGTCCCTTTCAAGCATGTCTTGGCCGAATCTTCATGCTTTTGGACCGATCCCGTCGTCAAGTTTTACGTTACTCCTGTTCCGATTAACAACGTAACTCCAATCCGCGTGTTCTTTTCTCCCAAGTATAATGATGCATGGCCATGCGAATTTGCATCGTCGTGGATGTCGATTTTTATTGGAGCTTCTTCGATTGGAATATTAGATATCGTATCATTCCCTCCTTCTTTGAAAGGAATTGACCTCAATTCCGTAATGCCATCGTCGTCAAGGTAAGGCGAGAGATCACCTACGTTGAAAGTCGCGTGTACTCCGTATTCACCCGGAAGTTCGACTTTGTAGGCGTTGTCGTTCACTTTTCCCACAATTTTGTACGGACCTTCGGCTCTCGGCATTAATTTGTTCTTTCGTTTGCTTGGGAATCTTTCTTTTCTCAAATGTATCCAAACTAAGTCGCCAACATCAAATAATCTCGCTTTTTTATTTTTGTTCGACTTCCGTTTGTAAATTTCATTCACTTCTTTAATTCGTTCTCGTATCTTTTCATGTAACTGCATCATTGATTTGAGTTTTGATTCGGCGTCTTTGTGAACCAATTCGTCGCTCGGCAAGGGAATCAAATCCAATGGCATGTGTGGATTTATTCCGTATACTACTTCAAAAGGTGAATGGGCCGTGGCGAAGCCGGGTGATTGGTTGTATGCGAATTCCGCATGTGCAAGTTTAACGTCCCAATCCTTTTGTGTTTTATTCACCAATCCTCGCAATAATGCTCCCAAGGTTCGATTAGTCACCTCGGTCTGTCCATCGGTTTGTGGGTGATGTGAAGTACTGAATAGGAGTTTAGTACCCACTTTTCTCCATAAAGTATTCCAGAAGTAACTCAGAAATTTAGAATCTCGATCCGACACGATAGTTTTTGGAACTCCGTGTAAACGAACTACTTCCCGGAAGTACAAGTCCGCCACATTGCTTGCATCATCGGTTTTGTGGCATGCTATAAAGTGAGCCATTTTCGAAAAACGGTCGACGACCACCATGATCGAGTCTTTACCTCGTTGAGTACGAGGTAAAGCCACAATAAAATCCATCGAGACATCCTCCCATGGTCGTAACGGTATTGGCAACGGCATGTATGTACTTGGCTTGAACGAACTTTTCATCATGTGACAAGTGACGCATTTACTTACGATTGTGCTTACGTCACCATACATTTTTGGCCAAAAGAAATGCTCTTTTAGCACCTCGACGGTCTTAGCCGAGCCGAAATGACCGGCTAGTCCTCCTCCATGTGCCTCCCGAACTAGCAATTCCCGAATCGTATGTCTCGGCACACATAATTTATTTCCCTTGAAAAGAAAGCCATCCTGTAAAACAAATTTTTCGTACGGGCCCATTTTACAACGGGTGAAAATTTCTCCGAAGTCCAAATCGTCCCTATAATGATCTTTCAAAGTCTCGAACCCCAACAAACGAACATCTAGAATCGACAGTAAGGCATACCGTCTTGATAGTGCATCCGCCACTATATTACTCTTCCCGTCTTTGTACTTGGATGAAAAGTGAAAAGATTGTAAAAATTCCACCCATTTTGCGTGCCTCGGGCTTAGCTTGCTTTGTCCGTTGATGTATTTCAACGACTCGTGATCCGAATGTAACACGAAATGTTTCGAACGTAAATAGTGACTCCAATGATCGAGTGCTCTCACGATAGCATAGAACTCCTTGTCGTAAGTACAATAATTCACTCGGGCGCCACTTAATTTCTCCGAAAAATAGGCGATGGGGCGGCCTCTTTGAATAAGTACGCCCGATTCCAACTCCATCGGCGTCGCATTCCACCTCAAATGGTTGCGAAAAATCGGGTAATGTTAAAATTGGTGCTTCACATAACTTTCCTTTTAATTTTTCAAAAGCCTTTTGGGCCGCCTCGTTCCATGCAAAGGTTCCTTTTTTTAGACACTCCGTGATCGGACTGGAGATGGTGCTAAAGTCCCGTATGAATCGTCGGTAAAAAGAAGCGAGGCCATGAAATGATTGTACCTCCGTGATTGTCTTTGGGGTCGGCCACGACTTGATTGCCGCGATCTTCTCTTGGTCGACCGAAACTCCTTCTTTCGAAACAACATAGCCGAGAAAGACAAGACTCTCGACTAGGAAAGTACACTTCTCCCGCTTTCCATAAAGTTTCTGTTCCCTTAGAGTTTCAAATACGTGCCGCAAAAGTTCGAGATGCTCCTCTAAGGATCGACTGTAGATCAAAATGTCGTCTAAGTATACGACAACAAACTTTCCCAAGAAAGGTTTGAGAACCTCGTTCATCAACCTCATAAAAGTGCTCGGGGCATTGGTGAGGCCGAATGGCATCACAACCCATTCGTAAAGTCCATTCTTTGTTTTAAATGCCGTCTTCCATTCGTCTCCTTCTCGCATGCGAATTCGATGGTATCCGCTCCGTAAATCAACTTTTGAAAATATGACCGAGCCATGTAACTCGTCTAACATGTCGTCTAGTCTCGGGATGGGGAACCGATACTTGACGGTGATGTTATTCACGGCTCTACTGTCAATACACATTCGTCATGATCCGTCTTTTTTTGGTACAAGTAGGACTGGAACCGCACACGGACTTAAACTTTCTCGGACATATCCGTGATTCATGAGTTCATCAATTTGACGTTGTAGTTCTTTGGTTTCTTCGGGATTACAACGATACGCTGCTTTGTTCGGTAATGGAGCTCCTGCTACAAGATCAATTTGGTGTTTAATTCCGCGGATAGGTGGTAATCCTACCGGCAAGTCTTCGGGAAATACATCCGAGAACTCGTGTAATAGTGTATCTATCTCTTCTTCGTGGTGTGATTTGGTGGCAAGACTTCGGACCTCCTTGATCATCATCAAATAAACACGTTCGCCATCGTCAATGGCGTGTTCGACTTCTTTTTCGTTTGCAAGCATCGTAAGTTTCGGTCCTTCGACTTTTTTCGAACTCATCGTCCGGATAGCTTGAGGTTACATAGGTTTAAGAACAATTTTTTTACCTTTGTCACGGAACTCATACTCGTTACTCCTCCCTCGATGTAGTACGTCCCGATCAAATAACCAAGGTCTTCCCAATAATACGTGACATGCGTCCATCGGTAGTACATCGCATGTAATATCATCACCATACGAACCCATGGTGAGCCCGAACTTCACTTGTCTCGATACTTTTACCTTGTTTCCATCATCGAGCCAATGGAGTGCATACGGCTTTGGATGGGCCGTGGTGATCAAACCGAGCTTTGAGACCATCTCGCTTGATGCCACGTTTGTACAACTTCCACCGTCAATGATCAAGCTACACCATTTCTCTCCGACACGACACTTCGTGTGAAAAATTTGGTCTCGTTGTTCTTCGTCACTCGGGGCTGCCTTCGTTTGTAACATGCGAAGGACGAGGTTCGTGTCATAGTTCGGGGCATCGTATGCCTCGCATTCTTCTTCTTCTTCGCCGGCTTCCAAGTTAAAGACGTCTCCAATTCTTTCTTCTTCGGCTAGTAATTCTTCTCGGACGGCTATGGCTTCTCGTAGCGTCACAATTCTCCGATTTGGACAAGCACTTTGATAGTGCCCAAATCCTTCACATTTGAAACACCGGACTTTAGATAGGCTTGTTTCTTTTGGGGTGATAGGAGTTTTTGGAATGGTAGTAACGGGTGGACTTGTGGTGACAGTTTTTGGAAACGAGCTAGAACTCGCGCCAAAGTTGGTATTTCCGTATTTAGATGGGAATTCGGGTTTAGAAAGTTTTGTCTTGTTTTGATTTTCCAACTTTATGCAAAGTCCGCATAAAGTATCAAAGTCGGAATAGGGATAGAGTTCCACGGAATTAGCAATATTTTTATTCAAACCTCGTAGGAAACGGACATCCGTAATTCTTCGCTTTCTTCAAGTTCTCCCATCAAGGATAAGTTTTCAAACTCCTCGATGTACTCCTCGACACTTAGCTTCCCTTGCGTGAGGTCGAAATTTTTCGATACAAGCTTAGCTTGTGTGTAGCGGGACATATCTTTTCGTAGTTTCTTTTTAGAGAATCCCACGACCGAATCTTCTCTTTCCTAAGCCACGAACTCTTTGTGTCTTCATTCGCTCAAACCAAAGGGAAGCTCCCTTTCCAAGTTTGAGAATCGCATACTTGCAACGTACCTCGTCATTGAGATCCTTGAACTCAAACATTCGTTCAATTTTCCTTTCCCACTCCAAATAAACCTCGGGATCGGTGCCGCCTACGAACTCCGGAGTTCGCTTGTCTTGTATTCATCAGCATGTCGTGGTGCATGCATGGCGTCGTATCCTCGTCGTGCTTGGATTCTGGGCTCCGGTAAGCCGCGAAGAACGTCCCGTAGTTGTGCTACTTCTTCATCGGTGAATGCCATCTTCTTGAGTAACGTCGAGAACCGTGAGACAAATGTCTCTGATACCACTTATGATACGAATTACGTATATAAGCGTACGTAAAACGTATACGTAAAACGTATAAAATACAACGGAAGATTATCACGGTCTTATGATACGAATTCTCTCTCGGTACAGCAGAAGACTCTTTCATGTACGGTAGCGAACAAGATTTTCGGCCAAATGAAGCAAGCTACATGCTAGCCCGAACAAAGAAGAACTCGTCGATATAGCACTTCCGAACAAAGAAGACTCGCTCGATACAAAGAATTTGAGCAACAGACTCGCTCGATACAAAGAACTCGTCGATACAAAGAAATAAAGGTGGTGGCCGAAATTTATACGGTTTTCGCCGGGACGTAGGATAGTGTATGGGTTTGAATGTGTTTTACCGAATTAGACCTATAACTCGATAAAAATAATCTCTCCTCAAGACCTATTGAGAATCGATCAAGTTATAATTCGAGACGCGTCGAAATAATAACTAAAGTTTTGTTGAACTCGTTCAACGTATATTTCAAAGAAATACAAGGTTTATTAATATTCAAGATGATTTACAAATATCACAAGTACTACTATATATAGTAGTTTCCAACCGTAAGAAGATACAACAAAACGAGAAAACGAAACTTCCTAGCAATATACCAATCGGCCGAAATATCCAAGGATGGGATCAAGAAGATTTTGTCCAAGATATCAAGCATCTTGGATTTATTTGGTGACTAAGACATGAGGAAAATCCTTGATGAAAGTCTTCATCCCATATCATGCTTGGGCCGATTTGTGGGGAAGGTGGGGAAGGAGCATTTTGGACTTATCATGGTGATTATGACATGAAGAAGATATTTGATGAAAGTCTTCATCAAATCTTATTGCTTGGACCGATTTTGTAGTAAGGTGGGGAAGGAGAAATATCTTCATTATCTTGTCAAAGATATGAAGTCAAGTAAGGTCCCTTTCAAGCATGTCTTGGCCGAATCTTCATGCTTTTGGACCGATCCCGTCGTCAAGTTTTACGTTACTCCTGTTCCGATTAACAACGTAACTCCAATCCGCGTGTTCTTTTCTCCCAAGAACGCATGTACTGTGGCCTGGAGTAGAGTTTGTTCCCCTTTAGAGGAGGGAGGGCTTGGGGTGAGGCATCTTCGTACGATGAATGAATCCTTTTTGTTCCGTTTGGCCTGGGTTATTCTGCAGGAGGATTCCTTTTGTGGAAAATTCCTTCGTCAGAGGTTTCTCAGAAGTAATTTGGATACTCGCAAGATTGTTTCTTCCTCTATATTCAGGGGGTTCGTAATCATATTCCCCGTCTTCTTAACACTTCCAGTTGGGTTATTGGTAATGGTCAGAATATTAATTTTTGGTGGGACAACTGGCTAGGTTATATCATTGGTGATCGGTTGGGTATTCCTCAGCATCTCAGAAGTACCTTCTCCGACACCATCAGCGATTTTTACTACGACGGACTGGCATCTTACCCTCGATTTCATGGAAAGGTGTCGTGATGTTGCTTTAGATGTCGCTTATGCCCCTCGACTTTGAAGGAAAAGACGAGCGGGTTTGGGCTAAATCGGTGCATGGCAATGTTACCTCTCAAATCGCTTATTGGCACCTTCGCCACAACTTTCCTAAGGTAAGCTGGGGGAAATGGATTTGGCACAGATTAATCCCCGTTCGTCGTTCTCTCACGGCCCTGAAGGCTATTCACAACAGTCACTGCTTTTGATCTTCTTCGTTTAAGGGGTTTCATTGGTCCTTCGGTTTGCCTTTTTCGTCTCTCGCCCGTGAATCGATTGACCATATTTTCACCGAGTGTGTTGTTATCCGCGATAGCCTGGGACTATATTGAGCGGGGCTTCTTAAACTCTTTAGAATTGAATGTCGGGTTCGGCACTTCATCATTCGAGCTATGGATATCGATTTAGTCACAGATCTCTACTCTCTGGAGATTCACTATTATTAGTGCCGTCTGGGCTATCTCGGCATATTCGCCTGTGAGGTTTTATATAATGATGCTAAATTTTCTATCATGTCTCTTCGTTCTATAGTTTGGTCTCTTCTCGGAGAATGTAATAACTATGACATGGGCACCATGGATAACTCTATTTCGATCCGGTTCGTCTTCGGGCTCGGGTGTGGCCGCCACGCGAGACCTCCGCTTTACCCTATTTATGTGAAATGGTATCCCCCAATTGGTGGATGAAAGTTAACACCGATGGGATGGCTAAAGGCCGCCTGTGCTTGGGTGCTATTGGCCTTGTTTATCGGAATCGTCTGGCCGGGTTTTTGGCACTCTCTCTGCAAAGAATTGGTTGTCGCTTTGCCTTCCAAGCCGAGTTGGTCGCGCTATTCATGCTATTGAGATTGCTTTTTATCATGGTTGGGATTATTTGTGGTGAGTCCGACTCTACTTATGTTGTGAGCATTCTCTCGGATCGTAGTTCTACTGCTCCTGGATCTACCGCAGTCATTTGAGGCGGATTTGGCGTATTATTGACGGCATGCACTTCAGGGTCTCTCATATCTATAGAGAAGGGAATGCGGTGGCAGACTGGCTTTCTAAAAGATTGGTTTCTTACGAGTGGTCTAGCGAAGCACCAGAGCCTCTCCGAGATCTTCTGTTGAGGGATATGTCTCCTATGTATTTTAGCCGACATTAGTTTTCTCGCAGCATAACGCTCGGGTACTCTTTTTCCCTATCGTAGGTTTTTCCCATTGGGTTTTTCTACGATAGGGTTTTAACGAGGCCTGCGGTTGCAACCCCATACATCTGGTATGGGGGTTTTGGTCCTTTTATTCTATTTTCATAGATTGCTTTTGCATTTGTGTTTTTCTCTCTATTTCTCTTGACTACCCGCCTGTGGGATTAGCTTGAGATTTTATTTTGTTGTCTAGGATGGCCCTCTCTTTGTAACTCTTTTCTGTTTCTCGTTTTTTTTTTTAATAATATTGACCTTGATGAGTAAATAAAAAAAAAAAAAAAAAAAAAAAAAAGTATAATGATGCATGGCCATGCGAATTTGCATCGTCGTGGATGTCAATTTTTATTGGAGCTTCTTCGATTGGAATATTAGATATCGTATCACATGACAAGAGGACGCAACATCAGCAGCTGTTTCTAATACCAAGAAGACGCAGCAGAGATATGAATATCCCAAAAAGAACACTGCTAAACTCTATACGAATGAACCTAGCTAACCCAAACAGAATGAGAAGACCCAACCAGGAGAGCCCAAATATGGCGGGTCATAAGTGCCTGGTTCTGAACCCTCAACAGAGTAATACCAAAGCCACCACACACTATAGGCAAGCAAACCTTAGACGAAACCACTTTAACATGCCCAGAGTCACGAGAACCTTTCTAAAGAAAATGCCTGAAATGCTTCTCAATGAGGGCAAGCACGCCCTTAGGCAGGATAAAAATATAGGCCCAATAAATGTGAAGAGCAGATAACACAGACCGAATAAGCTAGCAACGACCGGCCATGGACAGAGATCTACAAGCCCAGTCACTCATCCGACCATCAATCCTGTCAATCAAATGAGAGCACTAAGCCAACGTGAGCTTCGATGAAGACAAAGAGACTCCCAAATACCTCACATGGAGCTGGCCCACCTGAAACCCTAATAACTGCTCAACCTGTGCCCCTGCTCCATAGCACTCGCCGAGAGAAAAAAATTACTCTTCCCAGGGTTAGCGCGCAACCCCGAAAGAGAATCAAAGATTTCAATACTCCTCTTAAGAACACAAATAGAGACCTCATCTGGATTACAGAAAAGAAGGAGTTCATCTGCAAAGGCGAGCATGAAAGTACGGGTGGCCTCACACTTCCAAAGGGTACACGAACCCCGGGGTCTGAGCAATCTCACGAGCAATGATACCATGAAGCACCTCTGATACGAATTACGTATATAGATGGACGTAAATTCGCATGTAATTGCAGCGGAAATATTTTTATCCTTACAACACTCGAATATGTGTAACACTCGTTAGATAACAATCGAAAGTAGGGCAATTCGGCTTACGTAAACAAGAACAATATGAAAGTGATTTATCAAACTAGACCTATAGTTTGATAAGGTAATCTTTTCTCAAGACCTATTGAGAATCGATTAAATTACAACTCGAAAACGCGTCGAATTATAACCAAGGTTTTGATGAAAATCATTCAACAAGAAGTAATACACAATGTATTTCATTTTTAACATTCAAGATACCTTTGAAAGGTTGAAGATGAGGCTTATAAATAGCCATTACAAGATCAAACAAGATCAAACTAAAAATCAAGCAAATATTAAACTAATTTATCAAGACTTTGACAAAAAAAAGAAAACAACAACATGCTTGGCTTCTTCCTTGCATTTCGGCCGTGGGGTAGCTTCAAAGGAGGAGACAAAATCTTTCCCATATGATATCTTTTTGTACGACTTTGACAAGGATTGAAAATGAAAGCAACTTCTTGGCATCTTCTTCCTCCTTGTTCGGCCGATTTGGTGAAGTGTGGAGTGAGCCAAATCTCTATCTTTGATTTTATTGTGGTGGACTTTGAAAATGAAAGCAATCTTGAAAGTAGAGGGGACAAAGATCCTTCATGGATCTCCCATCACAATCGGCCGAAATTCCCCCCTAATGTGGCCGATTTTGTATGCATGAACATGCATACGTATGCATGTTTGATACGTCTAAGTTATCCCGGTTCCGATTATTAAGATCATTCCCATTTCCGTATTTGTTTTCTCACCGAAGTACGTAGGTGCATGTGCATGCAACGTGGTATCGTCACCTACGTCAATTCTTACTTCGTTTACTTCGTTTGGAGGTGTCAATATCGCATCATCTCCTCCCCCTTTGAAAGGAATTGACCTCAATTCAGTGATTCCCTCGTCCTCAAGGTAAGAAGATAGATCGCCCACGTTAAAAGTGGCGTGTACCCCATAATCGCCCGGAAGTTCTACTTTATACGTATTGTCGTTCACCTTACCCACGATTTTGTAAGGTCCCTCGGCCCTCGGCATAAGTTTGTTCTTGCGTTTGCTAGGAAATCTCTCTTTTCTTAAGTGTACCCAAACCAAGTCACCTACTTCGAATAGTCTCGGTTTTTTGTGATTGTTGGATTTCCTTTTGTATGCGTCATTCACCTCTTTGATTCGATCATGTATTTGTCCGTGCAACTTGATCATCGATTTCAGTTTAGATTCCGCATTTTTGTGTACCAACTCGTCCTTCGGCAACGGAATCAAGTCTAAGGGTATATAAGGATTTAACCCGTAAACGACTTCAAAGGGAGAATGTGCCGTAGCATGTGTAGGGGATCGGTTATAGGCAAATTCCGCATGAGCAAATTTTATGTCCCAATCCTTTTGCGTTTTATTCACAAGTCCTCGCAACAACGTTCCCAGCGTTCAATTTGTGACTTCGGTTTGACCATCGGTTTGAGGATGGTGCGAAGTGCTAAACAAGAGCTTTGTTCCTACCTTCCTCCATAATATATTCCAAAAATAGCTAAGGAATTTCGAATCCCGATCTGAAACAATAGTCTTTGGAACTCCATGTAACCGAACCACCTCTTGGAAGTATAAATTAGCCACGTTACTTGCGTCGTCGGTTTTGTGGCAAGCCAGAAAATGAGCCATTTTTTAGAAACGATCAACAACCATAATAGCATCTTTACCTCGTTGAGTACGGGGTAAAGCGACGATAAAATCCATTGATACATCTTCCTACGGTCTTTCTGGAACCGGTAGAGGCATATATAATCACGGTTTGAACGAACTCTTTGCGATGTGACATGTCACGCATTTACTTAACACATTGTAAACGTCTTTTATCATTTTTGGCCAAAAGAAATATTCTTTGAGTACCTCCAATATCTTAGCCGTGCCAAAGTGACCTACTAAGCCTCCTCCGTGAGCCTCCCGAACCAATAATTCCCGAACCGCCTGTTTTGGAACACATAGTTTATTTCCTTTAAATAGGAAATCATCTTGTAACATGAACTCCCCAAACGGACCAGATTTGCAACGAGTAAAAACTTATCAAAAATCCACATCATTTTCATAATACTCCTTCAACATTTCGAAAATAAGTAACCGAACCTCCAGAGTAGAAAGTAAGGCATCCCTCCTAGATAACGCATCCGCAACGACATTGCTTTTACCGTCTTTGTACTTGGATGAAAAGTGAAATGATTGTAGGAATTCCACCCGCTTGGCATATCTCGGACTCAGTTTGTGTTGTCCGTTCGTGGTTCGAGTGTAGAATAAAATGTTTCGGCCGAAGATAATGACTCCAATGATCAAGGGCCCTTACGATAGCATAGAATTCTTTATCGTAAGTGCAATAATTCAACCGAGCACCGTTCAATTTCTCCGAAAAGTAAGTGATAGGGCGTTTACCTTGAATAAGAACCGCTCCAATTCCAACTCCACTAGCATCACATTCAACTTCGAATGGTTGAGTAAAATCGGGTAGTGTTAGGATCGGTGCTTCGCATAATTTGGCTTTTAACTTTTCGAATGCTCCTTGGGCAGCCCCATTCCATACAAATGGTCCCTTTTTTAAACACTCTGTTATCGGACTTGAAATGGTGCTAAAGTCTCGGATAAACCGCCGATAAAAAGAAGCAAGTCCGTGAAATGACCTCACTTCCGTCACGGTCGTAGGGGTCGGCCAAGACTTAATTGCTTCGATTTTTGTTTGATCAACAGCCACTCCGTCCTTCGAAACGACATAGCCAAGAAAGACTATACTTTCGACTAGGAATGAACACTTCTCTTTTTTCCATATAGTTTTCGGTCCCTCAAAGTTTCGAAGATTTGCCTTAAGTGCCCGAAATGTTCTTGTAGTGATTGACTATAGATTAGGATGTCATCCAGATATACAACCACGAACTTCCCTAGAAATGGTTTAATCACTTCGTTCATCAACCTCATGAAGGTACTAGGTGCATTTGTAAGACCGAACGGCATAACGGTCCATTCATATAATCCATTTTTCGTTTTGAAGGCCGTCTTCCACTCGTCACCTTCTCGCATTCGAATTTGATGATATCCGCTTCGTAAATCAACCTTTGAAAAGACCACCGAACCATGTAGTTCGTCTAACATATCATCAAGTCTCCAGATAGGGAACCGATACTTGCTGGTGATATTGTTCACGAACCGACTATCCACACACATTCGCCAAGAACCATCTTTCTTAGGGACAAGTAAGACCGGAACCGCACACGGACTCAAACTCTCCCGGACATATCCGCGGTCCAAAAGTTCTTCGACTTGTCTTTGTAACTCCTTCATCTCCTCGGGATTACATCTATAAGCGGCTTTATTAGGAAGTGGTGCGCCGGTTTAAGATCGGTTTGGTGTTAGATACCACGAATAGGTGGTAAACCCGAGTAATTCTTCGGGAAAGACATCCTCAAATTCGTAATAACACATCTATCTCTCCTCCGTTTTGTACTCTCATGTTCTTGTCCCGAGTCTCTTTAAACATCACCAAATATACTCGCTCCCCGTCAGTAATGGCATGTTCCATTTCCCTTTCGCTAGCAAGCATAGTGAGTTTCGGTTTCTCCACTCGACTAGAAATCATCGAATGGATAGCTTGCGGGGACATTGGTTTGAGTACAATCTTCTTTATTTTGTCTCGTAATTCATATTCATTACTCCGACCTCGATGTAAAACATCTCGGTCGAAGATCAATGGTCGTCCCAAAAGTACGTGGCATGCGTCCATCGGGAGTATGTCACATAACACATCGTCTCCGAGCCAATGTAGAGCATACGGTATCGGGTGAGCCATAGTAGTTAGACCGAGTTTGGTAACCATCTCATTTGAAGCTACATTCGTGCAACTCCTTCCGTCTATTATCAAACTACACCACTTTTCTGCGACCCGGCATTTGGAATGAAAGATTTGGTCTCTTTGCTCCGTATCACTTAGAATGATTGGTATGTAGAGCTCGAAGCACTAAAGCAGTATCATATTCTGGAGCGTCATAAGTCTCGCATTCCTCGTTCTCTTCCTCGGCCTCCATGTTAAATACATCACCAAGTCCTTCCTTCTCGTCCTCGACTAAAAGTTCGTCTCGGACCGCAAGAGCTTCTCTTAACGTGACCACCCGTTTATTTGGACATGCATTTTGATAGTGACCAAAGCCTTGACATTTAAAGCATCGTACTTTAGTCAAGCTCGTTTCTTTGGACACGTGAGGAACCTTCGGGGCTGGGGTAGGGACTTGAAAAGGTGCGGTAGGTTTCATAGTCGAACTTGAGCCGGCACTTGCATTTCCGAATTTGTATGGGAATTCGGGTTTGGCAAACTTCAACTTATTTTGAGCTTCTATCTTTATGCATAGTCCGCATAAAGTGTCAAAATCTCTGCAGAGGTATAATTCCACCGTATTTGCAATGTTTCGGTTTAGGCCACGTAAGAAACGTGACATTCTTTGTTCTTCATTTTCTTCGAGTTCTCCCATTAAGGCCAAGCCTTCAAATTCTTCAATGTATTCTCCCACACTTAGTTTCCCTTGTACGAACTTGGCAATCTTTCAAGACAAGGTTAACGGATGTGATGTCGGGACATACCTTTTGCGTAGTTTTTTCTTCAAAGAATCCCAAGAACGGATCTTCTCCTTTCCCGCACGAGCTCGTTGTGTTTTCACACCCTCGAACCATAAGGAAGCGCCCTTCCCTAACTTGAGAATCGCATATTTGCAACATTTCTCATCGTTAAGGTTCTTGAAGTCGAACATACGTTCAATCTTCCTCTCCCACTCCAAGTAGACTTCGGGATTGGTACCTCCGACAAATTCCGGAAGTTCATTTACTTTAAATTCATCTACATGACGCGGTGAATGTGCGTCATATCCTCCTTTTCTAGCTTGAAAACGTGGTTCTTGTAAGTTGTGTAGTACCTCACGGAGTTTCTCCATGAAATCGTCGGGAAAATCCATGATAAGAAAGCTTTAACAAGAAAATCGCCAAGAGAATTTCGACAAGGAAATAACCTTGGTCTCCGATGCCACTAATGATACGAATTACGTATATAGATGGATGTAAATTCGCATGTAATTGCAGCAGAAATATTTTTATCCTTACAACACTCGAATATGTGTAACACTCATTAGATAACAACCGAAAGTAGGGCAATTCGGCTTACGTAAACAAGAACAATATGAAAGTGATTTATCAAACTAGACCTATAGTTTGGTAAGGTAATCTTTTCTCAAGACCTATTGAGAATCGATTAAATTACAACTCGAAAACGCGTCGAATTATAACCAAGGTTTTAATGAAAATCATTCAACAAGAAGTAATACACAATGTATTTCATTTTTAACATTCAAGATGCCTTTGAAAGGTTGAAGATGAGGCTTATAAATAGCCATTACAAGATCAAACTAAAAATCAAGCAAATATTAAACTAATCTATCAAGACTTTGACAAAAAAAGAAAACAACAACATGCTTCGCTTCTTCCTTGCATTTCGGCTGTGGGGTAGCTTCAAAGGAGGAGACAAAATCTTTTCCATGTGATATCTTTTTGTAAGACTTTGACAAGGATTGAAAATGAAAGCAACTTCTTGGCATCTTCTTCCTCCTTGTTCGGCCGATTTGGTGAAGTGTGGAGTGAGCCAAATCTGTATCTTTGATTTTATCGTGGTGGACTATGAAAGTGAAAGCAATCTTGAAAGTAGAGGGGAC
>JAWKAU010000304.1:0-126075 GCA_033398695.1 Orobanche coerulescens
TCGTAACCGAAAAATTGTTTGGTATCGGGCAATTTCTACGAATACTCCTACATGTAATCTGAAGATTGTTCAAGCCAGTCTTTCTCGAATTGAATTATCACCAAATGAGTGCGTAATTTGGCGTCTTTTACGGTTTTTATACATGGTTTTGGGGCTGATATTGAAACAGAAAAATTGTTTTTGAATCGGACGAGAATTTCTACCGAGAATGCTCCTACGTATGATATAAGATTGTTCATGCGAGTCTTTCTCGAATGAACTATCACCAAATGAGTGAAGATTTGGTGCGTCTTTTTACGGTTTATACATACTTTTTGGGGCCCGATATTAAGTAGCAAAGAAAAATTATTTAGAATGGACGAATTTCTACGAGAATGATCCTACATGTGATGTAAGATTGTTCATCTGGCGATCTTTCTCGAATGAACTATCACCAAATGGTCGGAATTTTAGCGTCTTTTCTGGTTTTATACTTAGTTTTGGTACCCGATTTGTAATATTGTTCATACAGGTCTTTGTCGAATGAACTATCACCAAATGGTCAGTAATTTGAGCGTCTTTTACGGTTTTATACATAGTTTTGGGGCCCGATTTCCAAGTAAGCGAAAAATTGTTTTGGAATCGGATAATTTCTACCCGAATGCTCTACATGTGATATAAGATTGTTCCACTTGTGATCTTTCTCGAATGAACTATCACCAAATGGTCAAGTAATTTTAGCGTCTTTTACGGTTTTACCACATAGTTTTTGGTGTAGCACCTTTGAGCTAGTGCGGATATTACGGTCGTGAATCCCATCATTGGGACCCACCAGGTGACAAATGAAAATGATGAATTAAATAATATAATTGTAGTACGAACCACATTATATTACCCAAACACTCCGATGAGGAGTTTAAGTCTGACACACCGAGGACAATGCAGAATCTTACAGTGTATTTTATATGAAGATAAAATACACACACTGAGATAAATAAACATTACAAATGGAATTTACGGAAAATACAAATATGTGAGAAATAATGAAATGGCCAAATGAACAAGCGGAATGGCCAGGGCCCCTACTAGTATCCCTTTGCAGGACTGTCGCAATCAACATGCTCTTCGTGCCTTTGCCTTACCGTGACACGAAAACAAAATCCCCAATGCAAAAGTCGATTCTACAGAACAACAATCCTCAAGAGTTGAAATTACACAATCATGAATTAAGCGAAGTGATGAAATATTCTTAATTATGAATTACTGGCTGAAGGGAGCATCGTAATACGCGTAATGTCCATGTGCGAAGTGCTATACCCAGGCGAGATGTCTAGGACACACCGCGTCCTTGTGCCTAATTAGTCTCCCGGAGGTAAGCGTTACCGGTGTGCAGCTGTCCAAGTCTTCAGTGTCGGAGACCCAATACATGACAGCATCATGTGCGGACGACTAAAAATTCCTGACCACGGCCTTTTTGACACCGGCCCTGTATTATGGGCCCGGAAGGTCATGAGGCAGATAGAATGACCATGATGGAACACAATGAATAATAATTAGACAAGGCCGGGATGACTCATGGAAGATGTAGCAAGTAATAGTAGCGTGATTGATAAAGCCAATGATAGAAAGATTTGGAACCGTCGTTCCTCGTGAATGAAATGATTATTGACACTTACAAGTCTCAAAATGATTAATATTATGATGAATGAATTATGATTATGAGCAATCAACAACAAAGGAATGAGTATCCTTTTAGCAGGTAAGATTTAACTTACTCAATGCGGAGTGAAGAATGTCAGTCCACGAACAAGCGTCTGACCAAGATACCGATCGCTCGAACAACCTTGAATAACAATAATTACCAACAATGTTCAATACACGTATCAAACAACAAAACCGACTAACAGGTGAAACAACGATAATCAAACTCATAGGCATTCATGAATACATAACCGGCCGCACAACTACGAAAATATCTAATCCGAATATACGAAACCCACACCGAAATGAGTATTTGAACTAACAAAACACTTCAATGATATCAATAATCCATTAGGAATCCATAATTCATGATTATAACGACGTAATCGATGGAAAATCCTCAATTAACGAAGTCGATCCCCAAGGTTCTTGAAAACAATTAAAGAAAATAACCATTAAATCCATAGGAATATATTTATCGAGGTAGATAATTCACATCGACATATTCCAATGATAATCCAAACACGAAGAAATGGAAGGAAAACCCAAAATCGAAATTGAGATCAAGAGATTAATACCTTTGATTGCTGTTTGGAGATGATGAAGTGATGATAAATTCAACTCAAAGACTTGAAGATGATGATTGATGATTACCTCGAAGAATCCCCTCTGGATCAAACAGATAGCCCAAAAATACAGAAGGAATGAAAATAGATGAAAAATGACGAACTGCGGCTAAATTTATCGATTTATACTCGAGTCGAGTTAGCGTCGCTAGCCTTCATGCATAAGCGTGCGCTAGCGAGTAGTTAGGTAGTCGGTACCCTTTGTCCAGAACCGCGTGCGCGGTGGCGCGCGCTCGTACCTCTTTGCCAGCGTCGCTCGGCGTACTACTAGCGTGCGCTAATATCCGTTGTTGGCGTGCGCTAGCGAAGTATTGGCGCCCGATCGGGAGTCCGAAAACCATCGCCCTCGATCTAACCTCGATAGCGTGCGCTACAACCATTATTTAGCGTGCGCTAACATATCGGTCTGCGTCGCTAACAGCAATGCATGGCGTGCGCTATGAATAAACCGGTGCGATCCGGTAGCGCACTTTGGACTCAGCACGATCCGCCCTAAGCGCGCGCTACTCCACACCGCATGGCGTGCGCTGCTCGACCGTTAGCGGCGCTACTTACCACTCGTAGCGTGCGCTACAATTATTCTCACTGCGGTCGGTACCTTACGGGCTGCCAAGCAACATCGCGCGCTCTAAAGGCTGGCGGTAGCGTGCGCTACCTATGCCCGATTAGCGTACGCTAAAGGAGTATGTAGCGTGCGCTACTCCTCAACCATGACTTGGCAAAATAACAATGATGATAAACACGGCACGAAACTCCAATGATTAATGATGAATGGCGATCGATACTAACACCATTTACCTTAACACCCCCGAATCCTTTTGGAAGTTATTACGATCTTGTGGACTACGCCGGGAGATCCGCGGTGAACATGGCTAAAATACGTTAAATTAAACAACAAGGGAAAATCATAGTCCCTACCATGATATCAACACAATATTGATAGAGTTTCACTTTGACAAAAGTGGCCTACATGGCCAAAATGAAATCTGACAACATCCACGAACATCTGTTGGGTAATACAACTGACAACAAGCGCCAAAGGCCCAGGTACACTCCAACTTCTTGACCAACGATGAACAACTCGGACTAGTATCGCTCAGATGCCTCGTCGCCATCATCGTGCCTGTGTCTCAACTCTCTCCTCAAGCACCTAAAACATGAAAACATGTTCCGCCCCCACGAGTCGGTCATCCGTATAATGAATATCAAATACATGTACTAACATGATATGCATCAAGCGAGAATAAGCAGTACAATGATAATAATACGAGATGCTCACAAACCAATGTAAGAACCGAGCATTCGTGAAATACTATGCCCACGGCATACTATTAATACTGTTCGCGAGGTTAGAACATAAGTGAGCGAATCATAATCACAGTACCACAATGAATTACACGACATGAACCAAGCTAGGCTGAATTAATTATGAATCACAATGCGAAGGCTCAGTGAAATTACCAAGACAATCACAAAGGCCTTAAAGACACTCACGGAAGCTGTCAAATATCACGATCACATGGAAGTGAAACAGCCCGAAGGCATTGATTAGGGCGAAGCCACGGCATGAAAACCGTATCACAATTAGGGCGAAGCCACGGCATGAAAAGGCCTTATCACGGTTAGGGCGAAGCCACGGCATCCGTATCACAATTAGGGCGAAGCCACGGCATGGCAAGTATCACAATTAGGGCGAAGCCACGGCATGGCCGTATCACAATGAATGATAGTGTCTTGCCTTGAGTCGGCCAACACGATGATAGTAACACACGGATAGACACCGTCGCGAGTCCCAAATTAACACCTCGATTGCCTTAAAAGCGGCGGCCAAGCAACAATGATCACGGTGGATGATTGATACCTCGATTGCCTAAAGCGGTCGATCGACAGCAATGATACCATAAATGATTGAACACTTGATTTGCACGAGCGGCGATCGATAACAATGACCACGATGAATGAGTGAATACCTCGATTGCCTTAGAAAGGTCATTGATAACAATGATGCGATGAATGATTGAACATTTGATTTACAGGAAACGGCAATTCGATAACAATGATGAAGGATGCCTGGCGCTTTAATCGATTCTGACAGCGAAGGCGAGAGATGAATAAGCGATACCTTTAATCGGCACATGCTGGTTTAATGGCAATCAGCGGGAATAACAATGATCTCGATGATGTCTTTAATTGACATCTATATTAACAACAATCGATACATCGATACATGAACCGACTATACATGACATTAATAATGAGTATCACAATGCCTTGAACGTTAACGAACAGCGATAAACATTTGGCAAAATTGCCAAAGGTATCGTATCGAGCGATCTCTTGATATCAATGAATTCATGAAGAGACTAAGTCTCGGAATGATCTGACTAATTCATACGCATATGTGATAACATTAATCATTGGCTAGTACAAGTATAAAACTTGCCTCAGCGAAGCGATGGAATCCCTCCACGAACAACGAGCAGCGTCCTCAGGTAAACACAAGTACTCGAACCACCTTGAATGAAATACAATTCATTCAATAACACAATATCAATCGAAACAACACTGCCCAGAAAGAAACTCTTTGAGGCATTTAATCGAACACTAAATGTTCAAAGTTTCTCAAGAGCCTAAAATCTTGATCGGGTTGAGCAGATGAAAATATGGATATCTGATCCATAGAACATGATTAATAATGTTTACTAACATCAGCGATTCATCAAAATCGGACGAATCGAAAATCAAGAACAAATCTCGAAAAATCGATCTGGAGATTTGAAATTACCTCGATCCGGCGAAGAACAATGATTTGATGATGATATAATCGATAAGGATCCTCAAAACGCTTAGAAATCGAGTGGAATCGACCAAAAACTCCACTTCCCGATTTTCCGTGCATGACCCGCAGGTGCGAGAAAAGTGATGAAATGAAAGTGCAGCCCGTCCCAGCCTATATATGGCCCGAGGGAAATTCTGGCCGTAACGGCGAGCCTTCTGGCCGTAACTCGGACACCTTACGGCCGTACTCGGCGGGCCTTACGTCCATGCTTAAGCGTTCGTCAAAATCGCGGCTGGCCGGACACTACGGCCGTAACTGCCGCACCTTCACAGCCGTATGCTTAGGCCTTAATCGAAAATCCGCCCGGTCAAATGCGGCCGTGCCGATCACGCTTACGGCCGTAACTCTCGGGCACCTTACGGCCGTAACCGGCACCTTACAGCCGTAACTCGGCGAGCCGAGGCCTGCTCGGCCGTGTGACTCGGCCGTAGCCTCTCCGGCGGGCGACCGAAACCCGAACACAGTAGAAATCGAAGATACGGTTACGAAGTACTCGCAAAGATGAATCAAGCACTAAGAGAACACACGATTCCGACCATCCGAAGTGTCGGAATTTGACAACGAAATAATTACCCGGACTTTGGGAAATTACAAAAATGGCCCAAAGCGTCAAAATCGCGTCGTGATCAAAACACGAACCAAAGCTCGCAACATGAATAATAACATTAAATGAACTTGCGAGAGACTCGAAACTTGATTTGGACGAGATTCGCAAGAATCGAGTTCAAGTCTTGAGAAAAGTCGCTAAAAGCACGGAACTCAACAAAAGCGACACAGCGAACTCGGATGACAAAAGTGCAGAATTAATTATTCTCGAAATGGCCGAAGCGGTCATGGCGAGTCGTCAAAGCGGACTTCCGCCGAAAAAAGAAAATTAGAAAAATCGAAAGTGCGGATATTACATACTACCCCCTTAAAAGAAGTTTCGTCCGAAACTTAAAACAAATAGGGAGAAGCAATATCCCGCCATGAAAAATCAACGAGATACACACGAACAAGAATGATCACAATGAATGATAATGAATCGAAATCTATGAGGATCAAAATGACTCATAGGGTGAAATGATAACGTAATGAGTGATAGCTCAAATGAAATGATTGGAAACATAGTTTCCCGTGAAGTGAATGATTAGTTTGATAATTATAAGTCTCAACGTGATTGATATATGATGAATGAATTATTTGAATGAATGAGCGACAAATGGAATGAATGATTATACTATTACCAGAGCAAGAATTAACTTGTTCAAAACCGAGATGAATGTCCCTACCTATGGCTCTCGAAGCTGGTAGGACCCCTTGGATGAAGCACGGTGGAGTAACAAAGTCCCCAGGGCCCTTGAGCTCTCTCGAGATCTCTGGAACTAGGACCTCTCGATATTTCCGTAGGTGTCACGGGTTCCCACCGAGAAAGCAGATAATATGGCACACCGTACCAGTACTCGTACGTGCCTTTGAATCACGATTAAAGCAAACAGTCGAACTCGTAAATGCGAGAGGAAGATGCTTTCGGCCACGAAGGCAGGCGAAAGCGACCTCTTGGGCGTCGTGCGATGTCCCTCAGGCGAGCGGGCATCCTAGTCCTCTCACCCGAAGAAAGCGAAGGATGCTTGAGTAAGCTCCTTGATCAAAAACTCTGCTCCAAGAGCCTTCTCGATGAACTCACTAAGTGAATTACAATTGTGATTTAACAAGCTGCATCCTCAAGCTGGTTTAGCCTCTTGCTAAAATATTTAATTTTATCGCCTCGGTATGGATAATTAGTGAAGCAAGCGAAGTAGTCACGAAACTTCTCGTGAGCAATAACACCCTCGTCCTCGGATTAGGAGTTCAAAACTTGACAACTTGGCTTCACGAAGTGGGCGGATAATACCTCTCTAACATGGGAGTCTTGAACTCGCTCCAAATACGATCACGATCGAAGGGTTTCACGAGAAAGCCACCACGAATAAGCGCCCTTACTCAAGTAATAAGCCGCTCACGCCACTTTACTCTCTTAGGACCTTTGAACCATGTCGAAGAGTTTATCAAAATACTCGAGCCAATGAACAATATCAATTTGGTTCCGGCAGACCCTCAAAAGTAGGTGGCATCGGCGAGAGATATCGCCCAAAATCTGATTCACTCCTCGGTCTGTCACATGAAATGGCACAGCATCCTGTTGCGGTGGACCACGAACTATCGAGTCTGCATGGTCTCCACTATCCGCGTCATCGAGTCATCACAGGCCATCATACCTGCATAAATATGAATGGATCAAGCCGAACACCTTCCGAGTGAGATGCCTCTCGGTCGACTCCAGCGGTGAATGATTATCGGCGGTGAATGAGTAGACTCGCTATTCGATGAATTAATGATATCCCTCGCGTTCGTGTGGGCATGCTGCGAGATCCGGGTTACAGCCCTTTGCAGCCTCTTCCCTGCGTCCTCGCGACTCTATCCATCTTGAAGTAGGAAAATCACATGATGATTATAGATTCCGCATGAATATCGCATTATGATTACATTACGAGTGACAATAATGAGCATACACGCCTCGCACAATGAATGCATTAATGATTTAATGAAATGATGAAATAGACATTACGTCAGTATGATAAGATCGTATGAGACATCAAATGAGGTAACATGATTGCACATGAAATTCTGAAATGATTACCTTGAACAAGTTAACAAGGTTGAAAATTCGATCCTCAAGATCAACAAGCTGAACCGTGAGATGGGCTGAGCGATTAATGAATTAAGCTGAACAATGAGATTGGTGGTGGCCAGTGAATTAGCTAAGCGATGAGATTAATTGAGTGATGAATGAATTAGTGAGCGATGAGGTTAATTGAGTGATGAGCGAAGCAAGTGAGCCATGATATTGGTGAATGATGAATGAATTAAGCGAGTGATGAATGAGTTAACTAAGTGATGAATTAAGCGACTAATGATATTGGGTGAGTGATGAATGAATTATACGAGTGATGAATTAATTAAGCTGAATAATGAGATTGTTGAGTAATGAATGAATTACGGAACAATGAGATTGGTGAGTGATTAATGAATTAATATGAACAATGAGATTGACTAAGTGATGAATGAATTATGTGAGTGATGATATTGGTAGTGTGAATGAATTAAGCGACTCATGAATGAATTATCGAGTGATTATATTGGTGAGTGAGGAATGAATTAAGCGATGATAGATGAATTATCGAGTGATGATATTGGTAGTGTGAATGAATTAAGCCGGCTCATGAATGAATTATCGAGTGATGATATTGGTAGTGAGGAATGAATTAATGAGTGATAGGTGAATTATACGAGTGATGATATTGGTGAGTGTGAATGAATTAAGCGGTGATGAATGAATTATACGAGTAATGATATTGGTGAGTGAGGAATGAATTAAGCTGAGTGATAGGTGAATTATCTGAGTGATGATATTGGTAGTGACGAATGAATTAATGGTGATGAATGAATTATACGAGTGATGATATTGGTGAGTGATGAATGAATTAGCGAGTGATGAGATCAAAATGATGATTGAAAATTATTAAGCGATAAATGAGTTGATCCTTAATGCTTACACAAGTCACACGTGCTCGAAACAATTAATCATGAATCAATTATAGCACTAATATCACATATAGGTTTGATAAAGCATGAGCGATTAATGACATGATGGATGTATGAACACGAAGAGAATCGAGTCCTTACACGAGTCATACGAAGCTTGAGGTCTCGCGATACTAGTCTTCAGCGGCGACTCGATGAATGAATGACTCGTGCGATCGCACTAATATTACGACTCACAAAACAAGTGACTAGATTGTCATAACATGATCCCACTACTACGCGTCGGTGAGACCACATAACTCACATCTCGGGGTATTTCACAACCTGACTCTACGATACCATTTACGCAACACCCCCAAATCCTTTTGGGTTATTACGATGCCGTGGACCCCACGCCGGGGAGATCCACCGAGCGAACATGACTAAAATACGTTAAATTAAACAACAAGGAAAATCATAGTCCCTACCATGATATCGACACAATATTCCGATAGGGAATTTCAGCGACAAAAGTGGCTACATGGCGAAATGAAATCTGACAACATCCACGAACATCATTAGGGTAATCTGTTTCTGACAACAAGCGACAAGGTGAGTACCTCCAGTGGTGACCAACGATGAACAACACCTACTAGTATCGCTCGAATGCGTCGTCTCCATCATCTTGACACTGTGTCTCAACTCTCTCCTCGCAAGCACCTAAAACATGAAAACATGTTCCGCCCCCACAGGTCGATCATCCATATAATGAATATCAAATACATGTATAACATGATATGCATCCAAAGCGAGAATGGCAGTACAATGATAATAATACGAGATGCTCACAAACCGATGTAAGAACCGAGCATTCGTGAAATACTATGCCCGGCATCTATTAATACTGTTCAACGAGTTAGAACATAAGTGCCCAAGCGAATCATAATCACAGTACCACAATGAATTACGACATGAACCAAACTAGAAGTGAATTAATTATGAATCACAATGCCAGAAGGCTCGGTAAATTACCAAGACAATCACAAAGGCCTTAAAGACACTCACCGAAGTGTCAAATATCACGATCACATGAAGTCGAAACGACCCTAATTTATTGATTAGGGCGAAGCCACGGCATGAAAACCGTATCACAATTAGGGCGAAGCCACGGCATGAAAGGCGTATCACGATTAGGGCGAAGCCACGGCATCGGCCGTATCACAATTAGGGCGAAGCCACGGCATGAAAACCGTATCACAATTAGGGCGAAGCCACGGCATGAAGCCGTATCACAATGAATGATAGTGTCTTTGCCTTGAGTGGCCAACACGATGATAGTAACACGGATAGACACCGTCCTTGTGATCCCAAATTAACACCTCGATTGCCTTAAAGCGGCCAAGGCAACAATGATGCGGTGGATGATTGATACCTCGATTGCCTAAAGCGGTCAATCGACAACAATGATACCATAAATGATTGAACACTTGATTTGCACGAGCGGCGATCGATAACAATGACGCGATGAATGAGTGAATACCTCGATTGCCTTAGAAAGGTCGATCGATAACAATGATGCGATGAATGATTGAACATTTGATTTACGAAGCGGCAATTCGATAACAATGATATGAAGGATGCCTCGGCACCTTTAATCGATTCACGGCAGCGAAGGCGAGAGATGAATAAGCGATGCCTTTAATCGGCTGTCAGTTTTAATGACAATCCCAGCGGGAATAACAATGATCTCAATGATGTCTTTAATTGACATCTATATTAACAACAATCGATACATCGATACGCGAACCGGCTATCGACAATGACATTAATAATGAGTATCACAATGCCTTGAACGGCCGTTAACGAACAACAATAAACATTTGGCAAAATTGCGAAAGGTATCGTATCGAGCGATCTCTTGATATCAATGAATTCATGAAGAGACTAAGTCTCGGAATGATACAACACATTCATACGCATATATGATAACATTAATCTCATTGACTAGTACAAGTATAAAACTTGCCTCAACCGAAGGCGATGGAATCCCTCCACGAACAACGACGGCGTCCTCGGTAAACACAAGTACTCGAACCACCTTGAATGAAATACAATTCATTCAATAACACAATATCAATCGAAAACAACATAACGACCAGAAAGAAACTCTTTGAGGCATTTAATCGAACACTAAATGTTCAAAGTTTCTCAAGAGCCTAAAATCTTCAATCGGGTTGAGCAGATCGAAAATATGGATATACAATCCATAGAACATGATTAATAATGTTTACTAACATCAAGCGATTCATCAAAATCGGACGAGAATCGAAAATCAAGAACAAATCTCGAAAAATCGATCTAGGAGATTTCAAGAAATTACCTCGTCCGACGAAGAACAATGATTTGATGATGATATAATCGATAAGGATCCTCAAAACGCTTAGAAATCGAGTGGAATCGACCAAAACTCCACTTCAGATTTTCCCGTCGCCCGGCCACCGGGTGCGAAAAGTGATGAAATGAAGGTGCAGCCCGTCCTGGCCTATATATGGCCGGCAGATTCTGGCCGTAACAGCGAGCCTTACGGCCGTAACTCGGACACCTTACGGCCGTACTCGGCGGGCCTTACGTCATGTAGGCATTCGTCAAAATCGCCCGGCCCGGTTACTTACGGCCGTAACTTCGCACACCTTACAGTAGCGGCGCCTTCGTCGAAATCCGCCCGGCGCTCGTGCGGCGTACCGATCACGCTTACGGCCGTAACTCGGGCACCTTACGGCCATGTAACGGCACCTTACGGCCGTAACTCGGCGAGCCGAGGCCTGCTCGGCCGTGACTCGGCGTAGCCACTCCGGCCGGGCGACCCGAAACCCGAACTGAGTAGAAATCGAAGATCTGATTCTGAAGTACTCGCAAAGATGAATCAAGCACTAAGAGAACACACGATTCCGACCATCAAGTGTCGGAATTTGACAACGAAATAATTACCCCGGACTTTGGGAAATTACAAAAATGGCCCAAAGCGTCAGAAAATCGCGATCGTGATCGAAACACCGAACCAAAGCTCGCAACATGAATAATAACATTAAATGAACTTGCGAGAGACTCAAACTTGATTTGGACGAGATTCGCAAGAATCGAGTTCAAGTCTTGAGAAAAGTCGCTAAAAGCACGGAACTCAACAAAAGCGACACGAAGCGAACTCGGATGACAAAAGTGCAGAATTAATTATTCTCGAAATGGCCAAGCGGTCATGGCGAGTCGTCAAAGCGGACTTCCGCCGAAAAAAATAAAATTAACGAAAAAACGAAATTGAGGATATTACATACTACCCCCCTTAAAAGAAGTTTCGTCCGAAACTTAAAACAAGTAGGGAGAAGCAATATCCGCCATGAAAAATCAACGAGATACACGAACAAGAATGATCACAATGAATGATAATGAATCGAAATCTAACAAGGATCAAAAATGACTCATAGGGGTGAAATGATAACGTAATGGTGATAGCTCAAATGAAATGATTGGAAACATAGTTTCCGTGAAGTGAATGATTAGTTTGATAATTATAAGTCTCAACGTGATTGATATATGATGAATGAATTATTTGAATGAATGAGCGACAAATGGAATGAATGATTATACTATTAGAGCAAGAATTAACTTGTTCAAAACCGGAGATGAATGTCCCTACCTATGGCTCTCGAAGCACAGTAGGACCCCTTGGATGAAGCACGAGCTGGAGTAACAAAGTCCCCGAGGCCCTTGAGCTCTCTCGAGATCTCTGGAACTAGGACCTCTCGATATTTCGTAGGTGTCCAGGTTCCCACGAGAAAGCAGACGATAGGCGGCACCGTGCAGAGTACTCCGTGCCTGCTGAATCACGATTAAAGCAAACAACGGTCGAACTCGTCGTGCGAGAGGAAGATGCTTTCTCGGCCACGAAGGCAGTGGAAAGCGACCTCTTGGGCGTCGTAGCCCGATGTCCCTCGAGCGAGCAGGCATCTAGTCCTCTCACCCGAAGGCGAAGGATGCTTGAGTAAGCTCCTTGATCAAAACTTCTGCTCCAAGAGCCTTCTCGATGAACTCACTAAGTGAATTACAATTGTGATTTAACTGTTGCATCCTCAAGCTGGATTTAGCCTCTTGCTAAAATATTTAATTTTATCAGCCTCGGTATGGATAATTGTGAAGCAAGCGAAGTAGTCACTGAAACTTCTCGGCAATGACAATAACACCCTCGTCCTCGGCAGTTCGGAGTTCAAAACTTGACAACTTGGCTTCACGAAGTGGGCCGGATAATACCTCTCTAACATGAGAGTCTTGAACTCGCTCAAATCTGATCACGATCGAAGGGTTTCACGAAAGCCACCACGAATAAGCGCCCTTACTCAAGTAATAGCCGCTCTTGCCACTTTACTCTCTTAGGACCTTTGAACCATGTCGAAGAGTTTATCAAAATGCTCGAGCCAATGAACAATATCATTTGGTTCAGCGAACCCTCAAAAGTAGGCGGCATCGGCGAGATATCGCCCAAAATCGATTCACTCCTCGGTCTGTCCATGAAATGGCACAGCATCCTGTTGCGGTGGACCACGAACTATCGAGTGCATGGTCTCCACTATCGCGTCATCGAGTCATCAGGCCATCATGCCTGCATAAATATGAATGGATCAACCCGAACACCTTCCGAGTGAGATGCCTCTCGAGTGCGACTCCTGACGGTGAATGATTATCGGCGGTGAATGAGTAGACTCGCTATTCGATGAATTAATGATATCCCTCGCGTTCGTGTGGGCATGCACACGAGATCCGGGTTACAGCCGCACTGCGTCTCTTCCCTGCGTCCTCTGACGACTCTATCCATCTTGAAGTAGGAAAATCACATGATGATTATAGATTCCGCATGAATATCGCATTATGATTACATTACGAGTGACAATAATGAGCATACACGCCTCGCACAATGAATGCATTAATGATTTAATGAAATGATAAATCGACATTACGTCAGTATGATAAGATCGTATGAGACATCAAATGAGGTAACATGATTGCTGATGAAATTCTGAAATGATTACCTTGAACAAGTTAACAAGGTTGAAAATTCGATCCTCAAGATCAACAAGCTGAACCGTGAGATGGGTTTGAGCGATTAATGAATTAAGCCGAACAATGAGATTGGTGAGTGGCGAGTGAATTAGCTAAGCGATGAGATTAATTGAGTGATGAATGAATTAGGTGAGCGATGAGGTTAATTGAGTGATGAGCGAAGCAAGCGAGCCATGATATTGGTGAATGATGAATGAATTAAGCGAGTGATGAATGAGTTAACTAAGTGATGAATTAAGCTGACTAATGATATTGGTGAGTGATGAATGAATTATCGAGTGATGAATTAATTAAGCTGAATAATGAGATTGATGAGTAATGAATGAATTGACGGAACAATGAGATTGGTGAGTGATTAATGAATTAATATGAACAATGAGATTGACTAAGTGATGAATGAATTATGTGAGTGATGATATTGGTAGTGGTGAATGAATTAAGCGACTCATGAATGAATTATACGAGTGATTATATTGGTGAGTGAGGAATGAATTAACTAAGTGATAGATGAATTATACGAGTGATGATATTGGTAGTGACGAATGAATTAAGCGACTCATGAATGAATTATCGAGTGATGATATTGGTAGTGAGGAATGAATTAAGCGAGTGATAGGTGAATTATCGAGTGATGATATTGGTAGTGTGAATGAATTAAGCGGTGATGAATGAATTATACGAGTAATGATATTGGTGAGTGAGGAATGAATTAAGCGAGTGATAGGTGAATTATCGAGTGATGATATTGGTAGTGTGAATGAATTAAGCCCGATGAATGAATTATACGAGTGATGATATTGGTGAGTGATGAATGAATTAAGCGAGTGATGAGATCAAAATGATGATTGAAAATTATTAGCGATAAATGAGTTGATCCTTAATGCTTACACAAGTCACACGTGCTCCAAAACAATTAATCATGAATCAATTATAGCACTAATATCACATATAGGTTTGACAAAGCATGAGCGATTAATGACATGATGGATGTATGAACACAAAGAGAATCGAGTCCTTACGGGTCATACGAAGCTTCGAGGTCTCGCGATACTAGTCTTCAGCGGCGACTCGATGAATGAATGACTCGTGCTGTCGCACTAAAATAACGACTCACAAAACTGAGTGACTAGATTGTCATAACGACAATCCCACTACTACGCGTCGGTAGGACCACATAACTCTCATCTCAGTGTATTTCACAACCCGACTCTACGATACCATTTACGCAACACCCCCAAATCCTTTTGGGTTATTACGATGCCGTGGACCCACGCCGGGAGATCCACCGGGCGAACATGACTAAAATACGTTAAATTAAACAACAAGGGAAAATCATAGTCCCTACCATGATATCGACACAATATTCCGATAGGGAATTTCAGCGACAAAAGTGGCCTACATGGCGAAATGAAATACAACAACATCCACGAACATGCATTGGGTAATACAACACGACAACAAGCGGCAAGGCTAGTACACTCCAGTGGTGACCAACGATGAACAACTCGGACTAGTATCGCTCGAATGCCTCGTCGCCATCATCATGCCCCTGTGTCTCAACTCTCTCCTCGCAAGCACCTAAAACATGAAAACATGTTCCGCCCCACGAGTCGAGTCATCCATATAATGAATATCAAATACATGTATAACATGATATGCATCAAAGCGAGAATGAAGCAGTACAATGATAATAATACGAGATGCTCACAAACCAATGTAAGAACCGAGCATTCGTGAAATACTATGCCCACGGCATACTATTAATACTGTTCAAGGTTAGAACATAAGTGCCCAAGCGAATCATAATCACAGTACCACAATGAATTACACGACATGAACCAAACTAGAACTGAATTAATTATGAATCACAATGCCGAAGGCTCAATGAAATTACCAAGACAATCACAAAGGCCTTAAAGACACTCGGCCGAAAATTTGTCAAATATCACAATCACATGAAGTCAAGCTTGACCGAAAGGCTGTTATTGATTAGGGCGAAGCCACGGCATGGCCGTATCACAATTAGGGCGAAGCCACGGCATGAAAGCCGTATCGCGATTAGGGCGAAGCCACGGCATCGGTAGTATCACAATTAGGGCGAAGCCACGGCATGAAAACCGTATCACAATTAGGGCGAAGCCACGGCATGAAGCCGTATCACAATGAATGATAGTGTCTTGCCTTGAGTCGGCCAACACGATGATAGTAACACACGGATAGACACCGTCCTTGGCAGTCCCAAATTAACACCTCGATTGCCTTAAAGCGGCCAGCGACAACAATGATCGGCGGATGATTCAATACCTCGATTGCCTAAAGCGGTCAATCGACAACAATGATACCATAAATGATTGAACACTTGATTTGCACGAGAGCGGCGATCGATAACAATGACACGATGAATGAGTGAATACCTCGATTGCCTTAGAAGGTCGATCGATAACAATGATGCGATGAATGATTGAACATTTGATTTACGAAGCGGCAATTCGATAACAATGATATGAAGGATGCCTCGGCACCTTTAATCGATTCTGCGGCAGCGAAGGCGAGAGATGAATAAGCGATGCCTTTAATCGGCACATGCGGTTTTAATGACAATCCCAGCGGGAATAACAATGATCTCAATGATGTCTTTAATTGACATCTATATTAACAACAATCGATACATCGATACATGCGAACGACTATCGACAATGACATTAATAATGAGTATCACAATGCCTTGAACCGGCCGTTAACGAACAACAATAAACATTTGGCAAAATTGCGAAGGTATCGTATCGAGCGATCTCTTGATATCAATGAATTCATGAAGAGACTAAGTCTCGGAATGATACAACACATTCATACGCATATATGATAACATTAATCTCATTGACTAGTACAAGTATAAAACTTGCCTCAGCAGAAGGCGATGGAATCCCTCCACGAACAACGAGCGGCGTCCTCCGGTAAACACAAGTACTCGAACCACCTTGAATGAAATACAATTCATTCAATAACACAATATCAATCGAAAACAACATAACGGACCGAAAGAAACTCTTTGAGGCATTTAATCGAACACTAAATGTTCAAAGTTTCTCAAGAGCCTAAAAATCTTCAATCGGGTTGAGCAGATCGAAAATATGGATATACAATCCATAGAACATGATTAATAATGTTTACTAACATCAGCGATTCATCAAAATCGGACGAGAATCGAAAATCAAGAACAAATCTCGAAAAATCCGATCTAGGAGATTTCAAGAAATTACCTCGATCCGGCGAAGAACAATGATTTGATGATGATATAATCGATAAGGATCCTCAAAACGCTTAGAAATCGAGTGGAATCGACCAAAAACTCCACTTCAGATTTTCCGTCGCCGGCCGCACCGGGTGCGAGAAAAGTGATGAAATGAAGGTCAGCCGTCCACGGCCTATATATGGCGGCAGAGTTACGGCCGTAACCGGCGAGCCTTACGGCCGTAACTCGGACACCTTACGGCCATACTCGGCGAGGCCTTACGGCCGTAGCGTCGTCAAAATACGCCCGGCACCAGGACACTTACGGCCGTAACTTCGCACACCTTACGGCCGTAATGCAGCGCCGTCGAAAATCCGCCCGGCGCTCGTGCGGCCGTACCGATCACGCTTACGGCCGTAACTCGGGCACCTTACGGCCGTAACGGCACCTTACGGCCGTAACTCGGCGAGCAGGCCACTCGGCCGTGACTTCGGCCGTAGCCACTCCGGCGGCCGGACGACCCGAAACCGAACACGAGTAGAAATCGAAGATACGATTCTGAAGTACTCGCAAAAAGCGAATCAAGCACTAAGAGAACACACGATTCCGACCATCGAAGTGTCGAATTTGACAACGAAATAATTACCCCGGACTTTGGGAAATTACAAAAATGGCCCAAAGCGTCGAAAATCACGATCGTGATGAAACACGAACCAAAGCTCGCAACATGAATAATAACATTAAATGAACTTGCGAGAGACTCGAAACTTGATTTCGGACGAGATTCGCAAGAATCGAGTTCAAATCTTGAGAAAAGTCGCTAAAAGCACGGAACTCAACAAAGCGACACGAAAGCGAACTCGGATGACAAAAGTGCAGAATTAATTATTCTCGAAATGGCCAAGCGGTCATGGCGAGTCGTCAAAAGCGGACTTCGCCGAAAAAAGAAAATTACCGAAAAATCGAAATTGCGGATATTACAACAATTACTCACGAATGATGAATACCATGGTGAATCTGAGTGACAAATGATCAATAATGAATGAAATTCTGAGTATCAAATCTTGAATGATAATTCTTGAGTGATAATTCTTGAATTACAAATGGGTATTACATACACCCCCCCCCCCCAGAAAAGAGTTTCGTCCACAGAAACTAAGGGTCAAACAACTCGGGATAACTCTCCGCATACTATCTCGGTTTCCCAAGTAGCCTCTTCGACTCCGTGTCTAGACCACTGAATTTTAATCAAAGGAATCGTCTTATTCCTCAAGCGCTTGATTAACGCTCTAAAACTTCGTATAGGGCGTTCCTCATATGAATGATCATCGGCAATCTCGATTTCATCGGCCGAAGTATGTGACTCGGAGTCGGCATCATACTTCATAGCGAGAGACATGAAACACATTATGAATTCGGCTCAGCGCAGAGGTAAAGCGATCGATAAGCTAACTCGCCCACTCGATCGAAATCTCAAGCGGTCGATGAATCTCGGACTCAACTTTCCCTCTTCCCAAAGCGGAAGATACCACGACTCGGGGATACCTTGACCAACACATGGTCACGGCCTCGAACTCTAATGGTCGGCAGCGGTTATACGCATATGATTTACGCCGACTCTGAAGTATCGACAAGCGACTCACGATCAAAGCTACCTTCTCACGGGCGGCTATAAGCATATCGGGCTCGGTGCCGATTGATTACGATAAGTCGTCCCAACACGGAGATCTACAACAGCGACCATACAAGGCCTCGTAAGGTGCCATCTTGATCGAAGCATGCCAACTATTATTATACGTGAACTCGATCAATGGTAGTTGGGCTTCCCGATCGTCTTTCAATCGAGGACGCATGCCCTCAACATGTCCTCTAATGTCGAATGGTCCTCTCGATTGTCCGTCAGATGAGGATGAAAAGCGATGCGAGATTAAGGCGAGTTCCCATAGCACGATGGTGATTTCCAAAAATGCGACCTGGCAAACCGTCCGTCACGATCGGAAGCGATACTTTTAGAGTGCAGGTGCGGTGTGACTATCTCTTTGATGAGCAGTTGAGCAAGTCTCTCGGGACCCCACGTTTCCTTGATCTCAAGGAAATGGCTGATTTAGTTAAGCGGTCCACGATCACCCGGATCGTATTCATGCCACGGCGACTCGTCGGCAAACTCGTGATGAAATCCGTAGAAATGTCTTCCCACTTCCATTCGGGAATAGGAAGAGGTTTGACATACCCGATCGGCGATGTTCAATCTTAACTTATTGTGAGTTAAGCATCTCGAAAAAAATTCTGTGACTTCTCGCTTTATATTACTCCACGGTAATTTTGTTTCAAGTCCTTGTACATCTTGCTAGACCGGATGAGCGGAATAAGGGGTAGCATGAGATTCTCTCAAAATCGAGTTTTTCAACTCGTCATTCGCCGGTACGCACAACCGATTCTTAAACCTCAAAAGTCCATCCTCGTGGACCACAAATCCAGGGGCTTTCCCTTGAGCCACATTGTTTAGTATATTTTGAGTAATATTTTTATTAGTATTTTATGTATATAATTATGTGTTTTGTGTGATAATTTATTCGTTTTACCATATATTTATATTATTTCATTTTCTTAGAATTTTCTATAATTTTATGTCATTTTTGGATAATTAATTGGAATTAAATTATATCTGCAGGTTAACCAACCGGTACAAGACAGATCAATTGGTTCAAGGGCGATATTTTTACAAAACTCAAATATAGTCACGACTGGTCTCACTTTATTCGTCTCGTCGAGACGATCGTTTTAAAAAAAAATTCATCCAAATCCGAGTTCGTATGAAGAAGTTATGACCGTTCGAAGGACAATTAAATAGACGGACCATATTGTGCGCGTGTCAACACTGATTGGACCGAATTTCAACTCTGTGCTGATGTCATCCATGACATCAGCACTCATGTAACCGTGTATTATTGTTGGGGTGGAATTTTTAATTGTAAAAATGATTATTTTATTGATTTTGAAGTAGTATAAATAGGGGATGATTGTGTAGTGTTTGGGGGAAAAGAGGGAGAAAAAGGAGAAAATAGAGAGATATTATTGTAAGGGAGAGAAAAAAAAATATTGTGTAATAAAATTATATTTGTGTAATAATATTATGGAATATTTATTTATTTGTGTTGTTATTATGAGTGAGTAATTTTCTTTTTGGGGTTATGATGAAACCATGTCTATATTATTATTAATATTTATATAATAATTCCAAATAAATATTTTTAACGATTATGATTTTCGCTTCAATAGGGGAATATTATTTCATCAATTATATCACGTATTTTTGATAGTTATAAATTCCCCCTTGCTTTGTGATTATTGATATTAGTTAATTTCTTTGATTATTTGTTTTCCATTAAATTGGATACATATAATGCTTAGAAATTACATTTTTTAAGCGAAGGAAAATCTATATTTGAATTATAATTTTGTACTTATTGCAAATCTATAGGGAAATAGTGAGATTGATTTCAGAATCTATTCCCTGAATTTCTTGGAATTAAAATATAAAATAAATAATAAATAGACATTGGTGGACTCTAAACCCTAGTAAATTATTTAAAATCAATTTATCTAAAATCTACTAAAAATTCTTGTTATTTAATCCAATTATTATAACCATTCAAAAATAAATTATTTGGGACTAGGTTAGAATTTAATATAATTTGGTTCAAAGCGATAGGAATCATTTGACTTCACTAGTATAGTCCTCACTTGTGGAATCGGCCTTGCAGCATATCTACATCGAACAAATCGTGCGCTTGCAGTATAAGACTAAAGAATCAAACCAACAACAAGTTTTTGGCGCCGTTGCAGTGGTATAAGCGAAGTACAAGAAGACCGTCGTCACCAAGTTAGTGAATTCTTCTACTAGTTATTTATTTCTTGCTTTTCTTTATTATTATACATCTTTTTAATATACATTAGTTGTAGAATTTATTTTATTCATAAAGAAAAATCTGAAAAACTTTAAAAACTTTTAATAATAAATATAAGTAATAATAATAAAATCTACTGTTCATTTTCGTAAAAATAATAATAAAATAATAATAAAAAAAATTAAAAAAGTCCAAAAATATATAAAAATATAAAAAAAATCTGAAAAACTTTAAAAAATTCAGAACTTATTTATTTTTATTTTAAAAAAAAAAGAGATCTGTAAAATACAAAAAAGTTTCAGATTTTAAGGTAATATTTTGTAATTTTGGTATATTAATATTATAAAAATCAAAATTTTTAATTTAAATTCGAAAAAAATAAAAAATAAAAAATAATAAAAATAAATTAAAAATAATCTGGAATATTATTTTCCGTAATAAATAAAAATCTGAATTATTTTATTTTATTTTTAAAAGTAAAATCTGCTAGTTTTATTAAAAATTTAATTTTCATAAAAATCTAAAAAAATCAATTTAGAATTAATAATTTAAACAATCTGGAATATATATAATAAAATAAACATTCTGAACTTTGAATTTTTTTAATAAAAACAAATTTATTTTTAAAATAAATTACAATATTTTAATAAAAAAGGAAAATACTAAAAAAATTAAAAGCACTGAAAATTTAAAAAAAAAATAAAAAACACAAATTATAATTTCTTAAAAAATAAAATACTAATTCTAGTGTTTGAATAAAATTAAAGTTAGTAATTTTAATTTTTTAATTACCTTTTTAAAAGGTAAAAGCATTTTACCTTTTATAAAACTTTTATAAAAATTGTTTTAAAAGCTGTTTGCATAAAAGCTGTTTTAAAAAATCTGATTTTTTTTATAAAAAAATAAATAATATATCTTGATATATATATATATATATATATTAGCTCAATATTATTAGTCTAAAAATATAATAAAATTATAATAAATATAAAAATATAAAATAAATATAAAATAAGACAAAAAAAAATCAGATTTTTTTTTTTAATTTTATATCTTGTCTTTAGTTCTAATAGAATCTTCTAGTGGTAAATTTAGATTGTGTTTTTAGTTGTTATTTTCTACTTACATTATTCTTAGACATTTAGTTTAGTTGTAATATTTCTCGTCGTATAATTTAGTTTATCAATAGATATTGCTTAGTAGATCAATTAGTAAATTTATTCCTTTGCAATCTATTACATCCTATAATTTTAGTAATAATTATAATAATTATCATTATTATTAATAATAATAAAAATATAAAAACTCAAAAAAAAATTAATTAAACAATAAAATCCTTTAAAAGATTCAACAAGGGATTGATATTTTTCACTCACTACTTTATTCGATTTGAATAGAGAAAAGCTAAATATCAATCTTGTACAAGCGATTTTGAAAATCGATTGAATTTTGGCAAAAAGGCATCATTGTACATCTTAGAAGAAAGTTGGATTTTAAGTGCGGCCAGTTGTGGCGCCTCCAACGATCTGGAAGTTCGATCGACTATCATAATTTGGTTTGTATGCAAAGTTAAAAAAATTGTAATATCGGTGAATGCAAGTTTGGCTTGAAATAATAAAGGTCGATTAACGAGAAGAAGATTGTCCTTAACTAAAATTGAAGTTCAACAAATAAAGCCGATACCAAAAATGGGCGAAATCGAAAATCGGAATAATCAAGTTGCAAAAGAAAAAACTTTAATAGAATATTTTCTCCGGTGAGTGCTAATTCTCCCTCTTGCATAGTGTTGCCTCGACTAATGCAACTCATTTGAACTTAAACCATCAATAATTGACTTCTTCCATCTTTTCACGGTTTGGAAAGAGAAGATCCGTATATGCATGTCAAGGAATTTCTCGATATTTGTTCTACTTTCGATTCCAAAATTTCTCGATGAATCTGTCAAACTTAGATTATTTCCATTTTCTCTCAAGATAAAGCAAAATTAAGCTAAATTCTCTTCAAGCAAGAACAATTACTAGTTGGGACCAACTAGTGAATAAATTTCTCAAAATTTTTCCAATGTCAAGCGATAGTCTTAGAAGAGAAATATCCGAATTTTCCAAAAGAAAATGAAGAATTTTACGAGTGTTGGGAAAGATTTAATGATTTAATCCTTAAGTGTCCCCATCATGGTTTTGAAATATGGCGTTTGGTAAAATATTTTTATGACGGTTTAACTCGAACAATCGCCAATTAATCCAATCAATGCATGGTGGAAAATTTCTTCACCTTATTGGAGCGAAGCTTGGAATGCACTTGAAAATATGTCAATTAATTCACAACAATGGAATTCACTCGACTCTAGAGCGAATCGATGCATACGACCCCAAAAAAGGTGGAATTTACGAGGTTAAACAAGATCTTTGAAATAAAATCTACTATAGATGATTTAGTACGAAAAGTGGATGCGTTAGTCTTGAAGCAATCCATCCCTCGTCAAACTCAAAAAATGAATTTTGCATTTCATGTGCGGAATCATTTCATTCATCTCAATCTTGTCCCTCTGGTCCACAAAATCAAGAAATTTTTAATGAAGAAGTCGATGTGTTACATTCATATGGAAAATCTTGGACGATCCATTTGCTCCAACTTATAATCAATTGGAGGAATCATCCCAATTTTCTGGAAGCAAAATATGCCTCGATGAATCAAGGAGGACATCAAATGAATATGCCAAATCAACAAAATGTCCGTCTAATCAATATCCTCCAAATACTTATCGGTATCCTTCTATAGTGCCAAAGAAACCATCTTTGGAAGATACGTTGCAACAATTCATGCAATCTACTCAACAAATGTTCCAATCAACTCGGCCAGGTATGCAGTCAAACTCACGAGGCTATTTCTAAGCTTGAAACACAAATTGGTCAACTTACAACAACTTTGTTGAAGAGAAAAGGAAAATTTCAGTCGGTCCATCCCTAATCTAAAGGACAATATGAAGTAAACTCTTCTACTTGAAGTTCGATCCATAACTACCCTTAGAAGTGGAAAAGAAATACAAAAGCTGAATATGATCGGAAGAAAAATCAAATGAACCACAAGTTTCAAAACCAAAGATTCTAAGGAAAAAGAAAAGCCTTACGTTCCAAAGCTCCATTTCTGAAAGACTTATTCCAAAAGATAAAGAGTGCAATACAAAGATATAATGGAAATATTTAAACAAGTTCGAATAAATATTCCATTCCTTGATGCTATTAAACAAGTGCACCTTATTCTAAGTTCTTGAAAGATCTTTGCCTTTGTAAAAGAAGAACAAATGTTCCAGAAAGGCATTTTTAGTGAACATGTTAGCTCGATAATCGAAATAAAACTCCGTTAAGTATAAAGATCTGGTAGTCCTACAATATCTTGTGTCATTGGAGATCACATCATTAAGCGAGCCTTGCTTGATTTAGGAGCCGGTGTGAATTTATTACCATATTACATTTATACCTGACTTGGATTAGGGAGCTAAAATCAACATCAGTGATACTTCAACTAGTGATAGATCTATAAAAATACCTCGAGGAATCGTAGAGGATGTTACGATTCAAGTAGATAAATTCTACTTTCTGTTGATTTTATAGTCATAGACACTTGAACTGTTGAGAATACCAAAGATCAAATCCTGTTATTTTAGGAAGGCCATTTTTAGCTACTTCAAATGCATTAATTAAGCGTAGAAATGGCATCATAAAATTTTCTTTTGGAAATATTTGTTGAACTAAATATGTTTAACATTTCTCAACAACATGATGATCTTGATGATGTACGTGAGGTAAATATGATAGAGAGTATGGGTCCTTATTTCTTTCCAAAAATGGATGATGATGATCTTTTTGAAAATTTGTCTTGCTCATTTTGGCTCGATTTTGACATCGACAATTCAATTAATGAAGTAAATTCTTTACTAGAGTCTACACCATTATTGGATAATGATAAATGGAAAGCTAAAACCGAACCACTTGAGAGCGAATGAATAATGAAGTAACTATTGAGGATTGAAGATAGAGCTCAATCCATTACGAATCTCTAAAATATGCATTTTTAGGGCCATCGAAACCACACTGTCATCATAGCATCGATTTAGATGAAGAGCGAGAAGATAAGTTAATCAATGTTCTTAAAGAACATAAAGAAGCAATAAATTTGGACCATCTCAGATATTAAATGTATTAATCCTTCTATATGCATGCATCGAATTCACCTTGAAGAAAATGCGAAAACTTCGAGAATTTCAAAGAAGACTAAATCTAATTTGAAAGAAGTTGTAAGAGCTGAAATAATCAAACTCTTAGATGTAGGGATCATCTACCCTATTTACGATAGCTCTTGGAGTCGATCCTGTTCATATGGTTCCAAAGAAATCGGCATAAGCGTAATCACGAATGAAGAAAATGAACTTGTTCCAACGAATTCAAAGCTGGATGGAGAGTACGTATTGATTACGAGAAAATTGAACTCTGTTACAAGAAAAGATCACTTTCCACTTCCTTTTATTGATCAAATGCTAGAAAGGTTAGCGGCCATACTTATTATTGTTTTCTTGATGGATATTCGGCTATAACCAAATTCCCATTGCTCTGAAGATCAAGAAAAACCACTTTTACTGTCCTTTGAACTTTTGCTTAAGCGAATGCCATTTTGAGTGCATGTAATGCACTGCTACTTTTCGGTGTATGATGAGCATTTTTCGACATGGTTGAGCGTTTTTGGAAATTTTTATGGATGATTTTTACGTATTCGGGTCTAACTTTGATGAATGTTTACACCACTTAACCCAGTGTTGGTTAGGTGTAAGGAGAAGAATCTTGTCTAAGCTGGGAAAAATGTCATTTTATGGTTAAAAGGAATTGTCTTAGGACATGTGATTTACGAAAAAGGAATTGAGGTGGACAAATCTAAAGTTGATTTAATATCCAGTCTTCCACCCCACGAGCGATTAAAGAAATTTGGTCATTCTTAGGCCATCTTTGGTTTTTACCGTCGATTCATCAAAGATTTTAGTAAAATCTCAAGGCCATTATGTAATTTACTTTCAAAAGACACACCTTTCGTATTTGATGATCATTGTCTAAAAGCTTTTAAGACACTCAAATCTATGTTGAGCTCTGCACCTATCATCAAATCTCAATGGAATCTTCCTTTTGAAATAATGTGCGATGCATCCGACTATGCCGTCGGTGTAGTATTGGGTCAAGAGAAAATAAATTGCCAATTGTAATATATTATGCAAGTAGAACTCTAAATGATGCCCAATTAAATTATTCTACAAGAAAAAGAATTGCTTGCGATCGTTTTTGCTTTAGACAAATTTCGACCTTACTTGATTGGTTCAAAAGTCATAATTTACTCGATCATCTTTGCATTAAAATATCTTCTTTCTAAGAAAGATGCTAAACCTCGCTTGATCAGTTGGATTCTATTGTTACAAGAGTTTGACTTAGAAATTCGAGATAAAAAGGTGTTGAAAATGTTGTTCTTTGATCATTTGTCTAGGCTAATCGTGAATTTTGATAAAGAACCTCCCATTAATGAAACTTTCCACGATGAACAACTCATATACATTTCTCAAATACCTTGGTATGAGACATTGTCAATTACCTTATTCTTGGTAACATGCCATCTCATTGGAATAATCAAGATAAAACAAAATTTTTAAGCGAAGTAAAAAAATTCTTTTGGGATGATCCATATTTGTTCAAATATTGTCTGATCAAATTATTAGGAGATGTGTGCGAACATGAACAACAAAATATCATTTCCTTTTGTCATGATCATGCATGTGGAGGTCATTTTAGTTCAAAGAAAACAAGCTGCTAAATTACTGCGATGTGGTTTTATTGTGACACTTTTCAAAGATACACATTCATATTGCGGCACATGTGATAGATGTCAAAGATTAGGTCGAATTTCTAAGCGAAATATGATGCCTTTAAACCCGATTTTAATTATTGAAATATTTGATGTTTGGGGCATAGATTTTATGGGACCTTTTCAATTTCTTTTGGCAATCTTTACATCCTTGTGGCCGTCGATTATGTTTCAAAATGGGTAGAAGCAATTGCTTGCAAAACAAATGACCACAAAGTCGTGGTAAAATTTTTGAAAGAAAATATTTTTCGATTTGGAACACCACGAGCAATTATAAGTGATGGAGGAAAACATTTTTGTAATAAATTTTTGAATCATTTATTTAAAAAATATGGTGTTAAACATAAAGTTGCTACTCCTTATCACCCTCAAACAAGTGGCCAAGTTGAAATTTCAAGCAGAGAAATCAAACATATTCTTGAAAAAACTGTTAATCCTACAAGGAAAGATTGGTCTTTGCGATTGAATGATGCATTGTGGGCTTACCGTACTGCTTTTAAAACTCCCATCGGAATGTCTCCAATTAGTCTTGTCTTTGGAAAACCATGTCATTTACTGTTGAATTGGAACATAGAGCATCTTTGGGCCATAAAGCGATTAAATTTTTCATTAGACATGTCTGGAATTCATATGAAACTTCAACTAAATGAATTGGAAGAAATCAGTAATGATGCGTAAGATTGTGCTATGAAATATAAGGACAAAATGAAATTTTTTCATGATAAACACATTTTGAGAAAAACTTTTCTCTGGTCAAAAGTCCTTCTTTTTAACTCTCGTTTGTTATTATTTCCGGGAAAGATTCGTTCACGGTGGTGCGGTCCATTTATTATTCATACGGTCTATCCTCACGGGTGTAGAAATTGAAAATCGAAAAATGGTAATATTTTCAAAGTGAATGGTCAGCGGTTAAAACCATATTTGGAATTAAAATCTTTTGAGGTAGAAGAGATTCTTCTTAAGGACCCCGATATTGTGGATTAATACTCCATTGTGTTTGCCGGTCAAGTGGCGGATAACGGTACTCCGTGGCTAGTAAAGTCGGATTTTGATTTCCCACAATAGCGATTTTGTAGATATTTTTATTTTATTTTTAATTATGGAAGAAACTTTGAAAACAATTGAAAAAGATTTCCCTTTCTTAGCAAAAAGTCATTTTGAAACTTTACCAAGCGAGTTGAAAGAATGAGGTTGCTTATGAATAACGGCATACCTTTTGATATTCGATTCATTATTGAAGCCAAAGTGAGAATAGCGGGTGAGTTCACGGAAACACCAACTAGATTTTACGGGGCTTGGAAAAAGTTCATATGCCAAAAGCAGCGAGCAAAGAAAATCGCCGTTTGCTACAAATGTGCTAGGTGGGCGTGATTCAAGATGTCGATCTTTAGGAATTCCTTCCACAAGCGAGAGAAGATAAAATTCGGTTCATCAAGGATGGTGCGAATAAGGAGAATTTAGATGATATCGAAATTTCTCTTGACACGCATCTAGTGGACTCGTACATTACGGGATTCGATGTTTGTGGAATAAATTCAAACGAGAATATGAACAACGTCTTGGGAATCGGCGTTAAAAGACCTGTTTGCCAATTTGTAAGAAAATTGGATGGGAAGCTTCTCCCAGACTCATAGAAGGCGTTTAAGCCGTTTACGAGCGTAAAATCGAGAGGAAGATGTGAGCCACAATCACAACTCTTGTACATACACGTGAGTATCTTTATTTTTGTCGTTTTTAGATTTTACGAATAAAAAACGTGATACATAATAAATCATTCATTATTCTATTGAGTAGTTGAAGCGCAATTAGCAGTCCATGATTTGATAAATCTTTCTTTATTTTGCATCTATAAATAAACATTGCGGTTGTTTCTTTTACGCATCCCTCAAACTTGTATTCTTTTCATTATCTCTCTAAGTAATTTTCTTTTCAAAAAAAAAAAAATGGAATCATCATCTTCATAAAAGATTTAACTCCATCTGCATTTTTGGTGGAGCTAGTCATGGGAAAGAGGCTTGCTTTCTTGACGGCCCACAACTTAGGTCGTACCTTAGGAAAAAAATGCATTCATGTAGTTTACGGAGGAGGAAGTCTAGGATTAATGGGACGTCTTCTTTACACTGCCTATACGGAAGGAGTAAGAGTGTTGGGAATCATTCCAAAACCTGCATTTGAAAGTAAAATCATGGAGCAACTATTGGAGATGAGTTGGTGTGAATATGCAAGACGCATAACTCACATGATAAATAATGCGATGCCTTTATCACCCTTCCGGTGGTTTTGGCACTCTTGAGGAACTTTTTCATGTAGTTACGAGCCCGACTAAATGTTCATACGAAACCAATAGAGTGCTAAATGTCAATGGTTTCTTCGATGGTTTACTATCTTTCATCAACTACTCTTACGAAAAGGTTTTATTTACAGCGTGCTAAGCGAATCATAGTTGTTGCAACAACACCGGAAGAGGTGATCAAAAAACTTATTGCATTTGTTCTGAACCGGACCCACTCTAGCTAATATTGTTTGGATGGAAGATTTCAGCGTGCGGAAACGCAAAATTGATACATTCCTTTCCCTACGATATCCCACTTCATCCCTCTTGTTGTTTTTACTTTTTAGCGAGTGTAAAAATCGTGAAAATGATGGCGGCTTAAGGAGTTTTCTTTTCAATCTCTTGTGCGCATCTATCCACGATTTATGTATTGTTATTTCTATTCTTGTACTTTTACATTTGTTTTTAATAAAAGCATTGATGGCGGCGTAAGGCGACTCTTCGGACTCTCTTGAAGCGCATCTAGGTTGTTTGTGTTATACTTAGGGTATATATTTTCTTTTGTTGTTTTGCCACACTTATTTCTTGCGAGTCGAAAAAAAAAAAAAAGGCTTGAGCAAAGCGTCGTCTTTCATAAACGGGAAGTCTTATTTAAACCCTTACTCCATTGTTCTTTTTACACAATAAGGATATTGTTTATCATTAAGTGTGGGGAAGGTGTATATGTATATCTATATCTATATATATATATATGCGATATTAAATAAAAAAAAAAGGGCTGAAAATCACGGCACCATTTTCTTGAGAAACGTTAGTGAAAAAATCATTTTGGGATATTTCTTTGGTTTTGATAATGGATTTGGATGAAGGTGTATGGGATTCGGTACACAACACCCTTTTTGTGAGTTTTGAGCCTTAGAGCAATCCTTATATATACGCTCTATATTTTTGTTGTGTGGTCAAACATATTGTGTTCATTCTAGAACTTGCTCATTTATACATTTCGAGACTACATTCATAAACTCTTGCATTAAGATGATAAAGGCAATTAGGATTAACCCTTGTTGGCTTATATTTTCCCACCCATTACATTTTATCCTTAGAAGCCCCATTGAGCTGAGCCTATTTCTTTGATCAAGCACATTACTTTAGCCATTATCCATTCTTGTTATGACTCATCCATTTGCACCCTCTAGTCAAAGATTTAATTGTGAACTAGATGTGTGACAAATAGGGGCCGATGTTCATAAGAGTATTGTGGAGATTAAGAGCTTTTGTTGAAAGTGAAAGGGTGTGAAGTACATTGGAGTATTGAACCAAAAAAATATAAATAAAGGCGAAAAAAAAATATAAAAAAAAAAAAAACGGCCTAAAAAAAAAACGGGAGGTCAAGTGCGAAAATCATCACTATATATACATAAAATAGCACTTGAACTATCCTTTAAGTGATACATAAATCCTTCGGAAGATCCATTGCATACTTTTCCTTACACAAGAGTATGACCTTACTAGATGAATATTCAAATACCATGTACGAGAATAACTTGGGGATGATGGGTTGAGAGTTTTCATTACGAAGGGGGTGTTGATTGTTATTTGTAGGATTTGTTATGCATCTAAATTCACAATTGATCTTGGCTAGCAAACCTCATAATTTTCCCTTTATCTACCCATTCCCAAAGCCACGTTACAACCAAATGAAAGACCTTTTGATTTATGCATGAGTTTATTTTTAAGTAGTGGAGATTTGATTTTTGACCAAGCATATGGTAATGACACATTATGCTTTGATATGAGTGAACTCTTCTCGAATATCCGTATATACACTTGAGTGAAGAGTGATATCCTTTGTGAGGTATTGAATCTTTTGGCATTCGATTCTCAATGAAGTTGTTAGAATTTGGTGCGGCATCTATTTTCTCTGATCTCACTTGGGTCATGATCACTTGTTCTCTCTTGATATTGGTTTTGTCATGATTTTTTCAGCATATGAGTATTATAACTCGGGTATAAGATTTGCAGGGCGTGCAAAAGATAAGTGTGGGGAATTTGTTTAGTATATTTTGAGTAATATTTTTATTAGTATTTTATGTATATAATTATGTGTTTTGTGTGATAATTTATTCGTTTTACCATATATTTATATTATTTCATTTTCTTAGAATTTTCTATAATTTTATGTCATTTTGGATAATTAATTGGAATTAAATTATATCTGCGGAGTTAACCAAGCGTGCAAGACAGATCAATTGGTTCAAGGGCGATATTTTTACAAAACTCAAATATAGTCACGACTGGTCTGACTTTATTCGTCTCGTCGAGGCGATCGTTTAAAAAAATTCATCCGAATCCGAGTTCGTATGAAGAAGTTATGGCCGTTCGAAGAACAATTAAATAGACGGACCATATTGTGCCGCGTGTCAACACACGATTGGACCGGAATTTCAACTCTGTGCTGATGTCATCCATGACATCAGCACTCATCTTAACCGTGTATTATTGTTGGGGTGGAATTTTTAATTGTAAAAATGATTATTTTATTGATTTTGAAGTAGTATAAATAGGGGATGATTGTGTAGTGTTTGGGGGAGAAAAGAGGGAGAAAAAGGAGAAAAAATAGAGATATTATTGTAAGGGAGAGAAAAAAAAATATTGTGTAATAAAATTATATTTGTGTAATAATATTATGGAATATTTATTTATTTGTGTTGTTATTATGAGTGAGTAATTTTCTTTTCTGGGGTTATGATGAAACCATGTCTATATTATTATTAATATTTATATAATAATTCCAAATAAATATTTTTAACGATTATGATTTTCGCCTCAATAGGGGAATATTATTTCATCAATTATATCACGTATTTTTGATAGTTATAAATTCCCCCTTGCTTTGTGATTATTGATATTAGTTAATTTCTTTGATTATTTGTTTTCCATTAAATTGGATACATATAATGCTTAGAAATTACATTTTTTAAGCGAAGGAAAATCTATATTTGAATTATAATTTTGTACTTATTGCAAATCTATAGGGAAATAGTGAGATTGATTTCAGAATCTATTCCCTGAATTTCTTGGAATTAAAATATAAAATAAATAATAAATAGACATTGGTGGACTCTAAACCCTAGTAAATTATTTAAAATCAATTTATCTAAAATCTACTAAAAAATTACTGTTATTTAATCCAATTATTATAACCATTCAAAAATAAATTATTTGGGACTAGGTTAGAATTTAATATAATTTGGTTCAAAACGATAGGAATCATTTGACTTCACTAGTATAGTCCTCCCTGTGGAATCGACCTTGCACCGCATATCTACATCGAACAAGTTTTCGGATGCGCAACAATGATGGGTCCGAACCCTGATTCTCTCGAATTTCCTCCTCGAGTGACGATGAAATCTCTAACATACAAAGTTGCCCCTGAACTCGCTGAAGCCAGACCTCGATCTCGGGTCTAAGGAATTCCTGCTGAAGCTCCTTACGAAGCTGATAGCGGGCAAGCATCTGCTCTGACGGACTTACGACTCAAGGCGTCGGCGACAACGTTCGCCTTGCCGGGTGGTAGAGGATCTCAATATCATAATCTTTGATTAATTCCAACCACCGTCTCGCGCATATTTAACTCATACGAGTAAATATATACTTTAAGCTCTTATGATCGGTGAATATCGGCGGTGACGCCATAAAGGTAATGACGCCAAATCTTCAGCGAACACCACGGCTGCTAGCTCCAGTCGTGGGTCGGATAATTAACCTCGTAAGGTCTCGGTGCCGTGAAGCATAGGCGATAACCTTCCCAGTTACTGCATGAGCACACATCGAGACCACTGTCGGACGCATCACTATAGACCACAAATCCTTAGTCCCTGCGGTAAGGAAATGCAGTCTTGACATTACCGGCTCTTGAGTTCCTCAAAACTCCGTTGACACGCGTCGGACCACGTGTATTTCTTATCCTTCCTCAAAGGTTCGTTAAGGGTTGAGCGATTCTAGAAAATCCCTCTACAAATCGCCGATAATAACCCGCTAATCAGAAACTTGGATTTCCTTAACATTCTTCGGAGGTAGCCAATCTCGAATAGCCTCCGTCTTCGAAGTCGACACAAACTCCGTCGATGAAATTACATGTCAGAAAAGTCACTTCGGACATCCAGAACTCACATTTAGAAAACTTCCCATAAAGTTGTTCTCGTCTCAACACGTCTAGCACTTGATGAAGGTGGAACTCGTGTTCCTCCGGTCATGAGAATAAATCAAAATGTAAATCGATGAAGACAACAACAAACTGATCGAAAAGTCGATGAAAACCCGATTCATTAATTCCATGAATACGCGAGTGCATTAGTCGATCAAGCGGCATAACCACAAACTCATAGTGACCATAGCGAGTTCGAAACGCCATCCTCGCGATATCCAGACTCTCGAATCCATGGCGATGATATCCGGATCTTAAGTCGATCTTGGAAAATCTTGAACCTCCACGAAGTTGATCTAAGAGATCATCAATACGGGGTAAGGGATACTTATTCTTGATCGTCACCTGTTCAACTCCGATAATCAATACATAAAGCGGAATGAACCATCCTTCTTCTTGACAAATAACAATGGTGCTCCCCACGGAAACGAACTCGGACGAATATAACCCTACTCGAACAACTCTTCAAGTTGGTTCTTTAATTCTGCATTTCGGTCGGGGCCATCGATCTGGCGCCTTCGATATCGGGGGCGTACCGAGCTCGACTCAATCGTGAATTCCACATCCCTCTGTGGAAGCAAACCGGGTAACTAAATGCGGAAAAACATCGGCATATTCCCTCACCACCGGAATATACATTAACATTCTTGATGACTTCTCGATTTTGGCCATATAGCACCAATAACCGACACACCCCTGATTGAGTAACCTTCTTGCTTTCATTGAATTAATGACCTTACGAACAACGGGATTAACTCCCTTAAACACACATTCAACTCCATCGTGCGAAATGATAGTGACCATAAACTACGGACATTAATGATGGCATCATGACAATCCGTCGATCAATACCCAAGATGGCGTCGTCCCTCGGTAAATCTACCACGATTAGGTCGGCGGCCATACGACCATGGCCCAGATCGGACGATTACGAATCTCGATTACAGATAATTCGTCTACCATCGGGTAGGCCCGATGACATAAGGCTCACAACTAGTAGCACTACCCGGCGTAGTCTACTCAAACATGACTCGGAAATGAATGAATGCGATGCACCGGTATCGAAAAGAGTACACACGAGGTTGAGATAGAATATCAAGTGTACACGAGATCATTCGGGCCTCTGGATCATCGGTCTTCTTCATCTCATAAATCCGGGGCTTGCTAGTCCGGCACCCGAAGCGCTCCGTCTGCGGCTAAAAGCTCCACCTTTAGTCGCTCTGTCATTTTAAGCAGCCCGATTAGTGGCACGATTACGAGCAGTGTTGCTTAGGGGCTGCGATGACGTCGAGTAGGTTTGGAGTCCCTACGGCAAAAGCGGGCCTTATGCCCATCAATTCCACAATTATGACATGTGATAGTACGCCGGACACTTGGTGCTGAGGTGACCAAGTTCCCCCTTGATTATAACATGTGATGGCGACGGCCGCTCGAGGCGAGATTCGCGGGTTTAGGCGACAGAAGGTCGCTCGAAAGCGAGCCATGCGTGGTTTCTTGAAGGTTGTCGGCCGCCTTGGTGATTACGATTCTTCGATTTCTTGCTAGCGAGACGAAGGTTCTTTGCTTAGCAATTTCCTTAGCGATAAGCTCATAAGTGAGAGCTTTCTCAATGAATTGACCAAGCGTGGTGCAATTATGATTAAATGGCGAAGTCTCATACGGGGTTTTGACCTCTTCTTTGAAATATTTGATCTTATCGCCTCTGAATGAATGATAGATGAGGCGAACGGAAGAAGTTCTGAAATTTCTCGGCAATGGCGAGAACATCCTCGTCTGCTTGAGGGTCGGGGGTGAGCAATTCCGGCGACTTGGCCTCCACGAGTGGGGCCGGATAGTACCTCTCCATCATGAGAGTCTTGGGCGATCCCAAGTACAAGATCCTTCGGTGGGCTTCAACGATAACCACCAGAATGTGCGCTCTTACCAAGGTAGTAAGCCGCAGAAACTTTGTGTCCCTCGGGACACTCTACCATAACAAACGACTTCTCGAAATGCTCGAGCCAATGAATGATATCTGCCGGCTCGGGCAGGCCCTCAAAAGTAGGTGGCCTCTGGCGAAGATATCGCCGATGATGTTACTCACATTCCTCTCTTGCCTCGAGGTGGCGGCGGAGGAGCTGCGGTCCCGATTGACGGAGTTATGCATCGTCTCCATCAAGCCCGAGCCATCGAGTCATTTGGGCCATCATGCCTGCATAAATGCAGTGGATCAACCGGACACCCTCGGTGAGCCGTGTCCAGTGCGACTCCCGATAATGAATGATCGCGTCCGAGGTGAATGAGTGGCGGCGTCGGCCTTTCGGCCCGAATTAGCATTATTCTGGCATTTGCGGGTATTCGCACGAGTTCTCGGGATTCGGCCCGCTCCACGGCCTCGTCCTCCCGTCCTCTGCCCGGCCCTTTCCATCGAAGTGGAAAGTCATATGATGATTATACATCTCGCATGAGTATCACATTATGATTATATTATGAAATAATGAAAATGAGCATACGCGCTCAAATACGCGATTACATGAATGATTGATTGGCGTGACATGATTATGCGATGAAATTCTTGAAATGATTATCTTGGATGAGTTAACAAGATTAATGATCTATCTTCGTGATCAACAATGAATAATGAAATGAATTGGTGATTAATGAGTTAACACGGCCGTCGGTCAAAATGACAATGATGATTGAGGATTGTTAAGCGATGAATTATGAATGAATGATTAATGCGAGAAATTATACCATGGCATTAGAAATCTTACGATTCTTGATACGATTGGCTCGGCATTTGCACGGAGTCACACGTGGCGCGAAAGTCGATAATCTTAGTCAGATGGCGATGATTTCAAATGAGACATGACTTGGAGGGTAGTATTCAAAACCACGCTCGATACCAACTCTATAACACCCCAAACTAGGCGGATATTACGGTCTGTGAATCCCCGGCCAGGACCCACCGAGCAAATGAAAATGATGAATTAAATAATATAATTGTAGTACGAACCACATTATATTGCAAACACTCCGATGAGGAGTTTAAGTACAACACACCGAGGACAATACCGAATACTAGTGTATTTTATATGAAGATAAAATACACCACCTGAATAAATAAACATTACAAGCGGAATTTGCGTGGAAAATACAAATGACGAAATAAGCGAAATGGTGAAAATGGTGAACAAGCGGAATGGTAGGGCCCCTACTAGTATCAGCAGGACTGCGTCGCCGTCAACATGCTCTTCCGTGCCTTTGCCTTGCCGTGACACGAAAACAAAATCCCCAGCGAAGTCGATTACTGAGAACAACAATCCTCAAGAGTTGAAATTACACAATCATGAATTAAGCGAAGTGATGAAATATTCTTAATTATGAATTACGGCGAAGAGGAGCATCATAGTACGCCCGTAATGTCTGTGCAAGTGTACAAGGCGAATGTCGGACACACCCGTCCTTGTACCTAATTAGTCTCACGGAGGTAAGCGTTACGTGTGCACGGTCCGATGTATCGGTGAACCCGATACATGACCATCATGTGCCCGACTAAAAATTCCACCACGGCCACACCCGGCCACGCAATATGAACCGGAAGGTCACATGAGCGAGAATGACCATGATGAACACCAATGAATAATAATTAGACAAGGCGAGATGACTCACCGATATGTAAGTAATAGTGACGAGATTGATAAACCAATGAAAAGATTTGGAACCGTCGTTCCTAGTGAATGAAATGATTAAAAGACAATTACAAGTCTCAAAATGATTAATAATATGATGAATAAATTATGATTATGAGCAATCAACAACAAAAGGAATGAGTATCCTTTTAGCAGAGTAAGATTTAACTTACTCAATACCGATGAAGAATGTCAGTCCACGAACAACGTCCTAACCAAGATACCGATCGCTCGAACAACCTTGAATAACAATAATTACCAACAATCGTTCAATACGTATCAAACAACAAAACACGACTAACCCAAAGGTCGAAACAACGATAATCAAACTCATAGGCATTCCAGCGAATACATAACCGACCGCACAACTACGAAAATATCTAATCCGAATATGTGAAACCCACACCAAAATGAGTATTTCGAACTAACAAAACACTTCAATGATATCAATAATCCATTAGGAATCCATAATTCATGATTATAACGACATCAATCGGAAAATCCTCAATTAACGAAGTCGATCCCCAAGGGTTCTTGAAAACAATTCCGAAAATAACCATTAAATCCATAGGAATATATTTATCGAAGGTAGATAATTCACATCGACATATTCCAATGATAATCCAAGCTTACGAAGAAATCGGAAGGAAAACCCGAAAATCGAAATTCTAGATCCGAGAGATTAATACCTTTGATTCGACGTTTCGGAGATGATGAAGTGATGATAAATTCAACTCAAAGACTTGAAGATGATGATTGATGATTACACCTCGAAGAATCCCCTCTGGATCGCTCGGAATCGCCCAAAAATACGAAGGAATGAAATGAGATGAAAAATGACGAACTCGGCTAAAGCTGTCGATTTATACTCGGTCCGAGGTTAGCGTCGCTAGCCATGTGCATAGCGTGCGCTAACGAGTAGTTTGGGTAGTCCGGTACCTTGTCCGAACACGGTAGCGCGCGCTACGTACCTCTTTGTAGTGTGCGCTACGGCCATACTACTAGAGTGCGCTAAAATCCTGTAATACCCGGTTGTAATTCAGTCATTTTCATTCAGTAATTATCAGTCTGTAATTGTCACTCATTAATTCTCACTCATTAATAATCACTCATCATTCATGAATCACTCATTTGCGTTCAATGTTGGCATGTTGTAATCGTATATCGATTCTGCGATCGTCATTTTATCTCCGTTTTTAGAGATCGACGGGAGAATTATTATTTTCATCGTGATTGGTAGTCGTACTGGGAGCATCATCCGTGGCTTGTGTTAGACTTGTTCATTTTCACATTCGTATGTTATGTCGGATCATTCATCGATCGTATCGTGGAATCGGAGTTATCGGAATTTTCAACTTGGCGGCATCGAGTTACGGCCGTAAGGACTTTGGAGTTACGGCCGTAACAAGGGTTCGTGTTTGAGCCATTTGGGCCGAAAGGACTTACGGCCGTAAGGTCTGTGCGGCCGTAAGTTGGCGAGAATGCGGCCGTAAAGGCTGGCGATTCTGGCCGTCACAGCGTCAATGAGCTGCGAGACATTTTTGGCGAAGGTGAGTTACGGCCGTAAGGATGGTGAGATACGGTGTAAGTAGTGTTCGTAAATTTTGGTTGTTGTCGACCAAGGGTGACTTACGGCCGTAAGGGTTGCGGCATACGGCCGTAAGTCGGGAAAATGCGGCCGTAAGGCTTGGCGATTCTGGCCGTGCACGTGGCGGCAGTGCACGGTCATTTCGGCGAAGAGGGCTTACGCGTAAGATTGGCGGATACGGCCGTATCATCGATTACGGCCGTAAGGTGTGCGATTCTGGCCGTAAGGGTGTCGGCGGATGTGTTTGTGAAGGCGGAGTTACGCCGTAACTCGAGATCGATTCTGGCCGTAAGTGTCGGCGAGCTTTCGGACGAAGCGAGTTCTGGCCCGTCTGAGTTGGCGATTCGGCCGTAAGGCCGTTGACTTGGAAAGTTACGGCCGTAAGAGAGCGAGTTACGGCCGTAACCCGTGATGTAATGACTTGGCGGGTCATTTCACCTCACTTTTTCATTTTCCTTCTTCATCAGAGAGAGTGTTGAGAGAGTGATTTCATCATCATCAATCACTTGAGTGTGTAATCTTCATCATCTTCATTCCTTTGGGAAGCTTGGATACTCGTTATAACTCGTGTTCATCGGATCGAAGTGGTTGGATCTTCGAGAGGTAATTTCTTCAACACCTTGGATTTCGATTTTGTGTCGAGATATAATGTTTTGGACGATATAATCATGTTATATGAAGGGATATGTTATGATTATGGGTTTGTATAAGGATTCATTGGATTATTGAGAGATTTATTCAAGAACACTTTGAATATCGAGTTGGATTTGGGGATTTCCGATTAATAGTTGTTATAATCACGTTTTTGGATATTCTTAACGGACTATTGATCGTATTGGAGATGTTTTATTGATTTGAAGCACTTCGTGGGGGTTTGAGATTGGTATTGTTGAGGTTTAGTTGTAATCAATCGAAGTTGGACTCAAAGTGTTCGATATAATGCCCCTATGAACTTGGTTTAATCGTATCGACGTCTTGAGTTCATTATATTCGTGTTTAATTCGTTATTGATCGGATTGTTGGTAATTATTGTTATTCAAGGTTGTTGGCGATTGGTATCTTGGTTAGGGCGTTGTTCGTGGACGGACATTCTTCATCGTTATTGTGTAAGTTAAATCTTACTCGGTTAAAAGGATACTCATTCCTTTTGTTGTTGATTGCTCATAATCATAATTCATTCATCATAATATTAATCATTTTGAGACTTGTAAGTGTCGTATAATCATTTCATTCACGAGGCAGCGGTTCCAAATCTTTTCATTGGTTTATCAATCATGTCACTATTACTTTCATATCGGTGAGTCATCTTGGCCTTGTCTAATTATTATTCATTGATATTCATCATGGTCATTCGTTCATGTGACCTTAGGGTTCATATTGCGTGGCGGGTGTGGTGTGTGGAATTTTTAGTCGGGCACATGAAGGTCAAGTCGTGGGTTCACCGATACAGCGGACCGTGCACACGGTACCGCTGACCTCCGTCAGACTAATTAGGTACAAGGACGGGTGTGTCGGACATTCGTCTTGTACACTTGCACGAGGACATTACGGGCGTACTATGATGCTCCTCTTGGCGTAATTCATAATTAAGAATATTTCATCACTTGATTAATTCATGATTGTGTAATTTCAACTCTTGAGGATTGTTGTTACGTATGGCGGCCCGTTGAGATTTTGTTTTCAGTCACGGCAAGGCAAAGGCACGGGAAGAGCATCTTTGTGGCGAGTCAGTGATACTAGTAGGGGCCCGATCTGCTCGATCATTTATTCGATCATTTGTGTTTCCTTTATTTATTCAGCTGGACATTAGTTTGAATGCTCATTTCATTCGTGTTGTGTATTTTATCGTCACATAAAATACACATGTATTCTATTTTATCACAGGTGTGTTGTATAAAACTCCTCATCGGAGTAATTGATGTTGTAATGTGGTTCGGTACTACATTTACATGTAATTCATTCATTTTCATTACTTTGGTGGGTCCCGATCGGGGGTCCACGCAACCTTTGTAATATCCGCCTAGTTTGGGGTGTTACGAGTTGGTATCGGAGCGTGGTTTTGAATACTACCCTCCAAGTCATGTCTCATTTGAAATCATCGTCATCGGACTAGTATCATTGGACTTTCGCGTCACGTGTGACTGTGCAAATCCGAGGCAATCGGACCAAGAAGCGTAAGATTTCTAATGCCATGGTATAATTTACGGCATTAATCATTCATTCATAATTCATCGATTCACAATCCTCAATCATCATTGTCACTTTGACGGGGCCGGTCGAGTTAACTCATTAATCGATCGATTCATTTCATTGTTCGATTGTTGATCGGGAAGATCGAATCATTAATCTTGTTAACTCATTCAAGATAATCATTTGATAACTTCATCGAGATAATCATGTCACGTCAATTGATCATTCATGTAATCGTTGTATTTGGCGCGTATGCTCATTTTCATCATTTCATAATATAATCATAATGTGATACTCATGCGAGATGTATAATCATCATATGACTTTCCACTTGATATGGAAAGAGTGGCGGAAGGGCGTGGAGGGCGAGGCGTGGAAGCGGGCGAATCCAGGAACTCGTGCGAATACACGTGCGCGCGAGGAATAATGCTAATTCATCGGCGGCGGCCTTCCACTCATTCACACAGGCGCGATCATTCATTATCGAAGTCGTACCAGGACACGGCTCGGTCGAGAGGGTGTCGGGTTGATCCGCTCGCATTTATGCGGGGCATGATAGCCCCAAATGACTCGAGATGGCTCGGTTGATGGAGCGATGCATAACTCCGTCAATCGAGAATCAGCGAGCTCCTCGCCGCCACCTCGGAGGCAAGAGAGGAATGTGAGCAATATCATCGGCGACATCTCTCGCGGAGCCACCTACTTTTGAGGGCTCGTCAGGCAGCGAGATATCATTCATTGGCTCGAGCATTTGAGAAGGCTGTTTGCTATGGTAGAGTGTCAGGGACACAAGGTTTCGATTGCGGCTTACTATCTCGGTAGAGCGCTCATTCATGGTGGTTATCGTTGAAGCCCAGACGGATCATGTACTTGGGATCGGTTCAAAACTCTCATGATGGAGAGGTATTATCCGGCCCCACTCGAGAGGCCAAGGCATCGAGTTACTCACTCCAGGCCCTCATTAGGCGAGGATGTTCTCGCCATTGCCGAGAAATTTCGGGAACTCCTTAGTTCGCCTCATCTATCATTCATTCCAGGCGGATAAGATTAAGTATTTGACAAGAGGTGAAACCCGTATGAGACTTGATTTGCTCAATCATAATTGCACCACGTTGGTGAATTCATTGAGAAAGCTCTCACCTATGAGCTTCTTGCTAAAGAGATTGTTAGCGGCAACCTTAAATGCGCTAGCAAGAAATCGAAGAATCGTAACGATCGAAGGCGGTCGAGACAACCTTCAAGAAACCCGTGCGGGCTCTGCTTTTACGGCGACCTCTGTGTCGTCTAGACCCGCGGAATCTCGATCGCGGCGGCGGTTCGGCCATCACATTATAGCTGCGGGGGACTTGGTCACCTCGGTACCAAGTGTCGAAGCAAACTATCACATGTCATAATTGTGGAATTCTTGGGCATAAGGCCCGTTTTGCCGTAGGGACTCCAAACCTACTCGAGGCGTCATCTCGGGCCCCTAGCGATCGGCCGTGCGAGAATCGAGCCACTCAATCGGCGTCGTTTAAAGCAGCGGGAGCGACTAAAGGTGGAGCTTTTAGCGGTGAGGAGGAGCGTCGGTGCGGGACTAGCAAGCCCGGTTTATGAGATGAAGAAGACCGATGATCGAGGCCGAATGATCTCGGTACACTCGATATTCTATCTCAACTTTGTGTGTACTCTTTTAAATCTTGGTGCTTCACATTCATTCATTTAAGTCATGTTTGAGTAGACTAAATGCAGGTAGTGCTACTAGTTGTGAGCCTTATGTCATTGGCCTACGATGGTAGGCGAATTATCGTGTCGTGAGATTGAATTGTCGATTGATTTCATGATGGTCGTGTATGGCGGCGGACCTAATCGTGATAGATTTGCCGAGGGCAGCGTCATCTTGGGTATTGATTGGATGGATCGTCATGATGCCATCATTAATGTCCGTAAGCGTATGGTTACTATCATTTGAACGATGGAGTTGAATGTGTGTTTTAGGGAGGTAATCATTACATTGCAGTAAGGTAATTAATTCGATGAAAGCGTAAGGTTACTCAATCGGGGATGTGTCGGTTATTGGTGCTATATGGCCAAAGCAGAAGTCATCGATAATGTTAACGGATATTCGGTGGTGAGGAATATGCGATGTTTTCAGATGAGTTGCACGGTTTGCCTCCACGAGAGGATGTGGAATTCACGATTGAGTTGGAGCACAGTCGTCCCGATATCGAAGGCACCGTCTGGATGGCCGGCGAAATGCGAGAATTAAAGGACCAACTTGAGGAATTGTTCGAGAAGGGTTATATTCGGCCGAGTGCGTCTCGTGGGAGCACCCGTGTTGTTTGTCAAGAAGAAGGATGGCTCATTTCGTTTGTGCATCGATTATCGGGAGTTGAGCAGTGACAATCAAGAATAAGTATCCCTTACCCCGTATTGATGATCTTTTAGATCAACTTGGGAGCTTGATATTTTCCAAGATCGACTTAAGATCTGGATATCATCGATTCTTGATTAAGTCGGATATCGCGAGGACGGCGTTGAACACGCTATGGTCATTATGAGTTTGTGGTTATGCCGTTCGGATTGACTAATGCACTGCGGTGTTCATGGAGTTAATGAATCGGGTCTTCATCGACTTTTTGGATCGGTTTGTTGTTGTCTTCATCGATGACATTTTGATTATTCGTGGCCGGGAGGAGCACGAGTTTCACCTTCATCAAGTGCTCGGCGTGTTGAGGCGAGAACAACTTTATGGGAAGTTTTCTAAATGTGAGTTACGGATGTCAGTGACTTTTCTCGGACATGTAATTTCATCGAGACGGAGTTCGTGTCGATCCTCGAGAAGGCGGAGGCTATTCGAGATTGGCTACCTCAGAAGAGCGTCAAGGAAATCGAAGTTTCCTCGGATTAGCGGGTTATTATCGGCGATTTGTAGAGGATTTTCTAGAATCGCTCAACCCTTAACGAACCTTTTGAGGAAGGATAAGAAATACACGTGGTCGGCGCGTGTCAGCGGAGTTTTGAGGAACTCAAGAGCCGATTAATGTCGGCTTTGTACTTTCCTTGCCGCGAGGGCGGAAGGATTTGTGGTCTATAGTGATGCGTACGGGCGGGGTCTCGGATGTGTGCTCATGCGAGCGGGAAGGTTATTGCCTATGCTTCACGGCAATTGAGGCCTTACGAGGTTAATTATCCGACCCACGACACGGAGCTAGCGGCCGTGGTGTTCGCTTTGAAGATTTGGCGTCATTATCTTTATGGCGTTACATCGGATATTCACCGATCATAAGATCTTAAAGTATATATTTACTCGAAGGAGTTAAATATGCGGCAGAGGCAGTGGTTAGAATTAATCAAAGATTACGATATCGAGATCCTTTACCACCGGGCAAGGCGACGTTATCGCCCGGCGCCTTGAAGTCGCAAGTCCGTTCGAGGCGGATGCTTGCTCGTCTAGCGATTCGAAGGAACTTGGCGGGAATTCCTTAGACCCGAGATCGAGTGCAGCTTGGCGAGTTCGGGGACGACTTTGTATGTTAGAGATTTCATCGTCACTCGAGGAGCGGTCAGTGTAACACCCCCAAATCTATTGGGTTATTACGGTGCCGTGGACCCCACGCCGGGAGATCCACCGGGCGAACATGACTAAAAATACATTAATTAACACAACAAGGAAAATCATAGTCCTTACCATGATATCCGACACAATATTCCGATAAGGAATTTTAACGACAAAAGTGGCCTACATGGCCAAAATGAAATACAACAACCTCCACGAACATACATTGGGTAATACAACATGACAACAAGCGCGATGCGGAGTACACTCCAGTAGTGACCAACAATGAACAACTCGGACTAGTATCGCTCGAATGCCTCGTTGCCAACGTCATGCCTCTGTGTCTCAACTCTCTCCTCAAGCACCTAAAACATGAAAACATGTTCCGCCCCCACAAAGTCGATCATCAGATAATGAACATCAAATACATGTATAACATGATATGCATCAAAGCGAGAATGAAGCAGTACAATGATGATAATAATACGAGATGCTCACAAACCAAGGTAAGAATCGAGCATTCGTGAAATACTATGCCCACGGCATACTATTAATACACATTGACGAGTTAGAACATAAATGCCCAACGGCGAATTATAATCACGAGAATACCACAATGAATTAAGCGACATGAACCAAACCGGGCCGAATTAATTATGAATCACAATGCCGAAGGCTCAGATAAAATTACGGAACCATAATAAAGGCTTGAAAGCCGTTGGCGAAAATTAACAAATATCACAAACACGAAGTCAAAAGCGGCCGAAGGTGTAACAATGAGGGCGAAGCCACGGCGCGGCGTATCACAATGAGGGCGAAGCCACGGCATCGGTAGTATCACAATTAGGGCGAAGCCACGGCATCGGCCGTATCACAATTAGGGCGAAGCCACGGCATCGGCCGTATCACAATTAGGGCGAAGCCACGGCATCGGCCGTATCACAATTAGGGCGAAGCCACGGCGGCGAAGCCGTATCACAATGAATGATAGTGTCTTTGCCTTGAGTCGGCCAACACGATGATAGTAACACGGATAGACACCGTCCTTGTGATCCCAAATTAACACCTCGATTGCCTTAGAGCGGCGGCCAGGCAACAATGATCGGCGGATGATTTAATACCTCGATTGCCTAAAGCGGTCAATCGACAACAATGATACGGTGAATGAGTGAATACTTGATTGCCTTAGAAAGGTCCATCGATAAAAATGATTTAGTAAATGATTGAACATTTGATTTACACGAAGCGGCAATTCGATAACAATGATATGAAGGATGCCTCGGCACCTTTAATCGATTCTGAAGCAGCGAAGATGAGAAATGAGTAAGCGATGCCTTAAATCGGCACATGCGATTTTAATGACAATCCGAGCAGGAATAACAATGATCTCAACGATATCTTGAATTGACATCTATATTAACAACAATCGATACATCGATACATGCGAAGCTATCGACAATGACATTAATAATGAGTATCACAATGCCTTGAATCGGCCGTTAACGAACAACAATAACATTTGGCAAAATTTCGAAAGGTATCGTATCGAGCGATCTCTTGATATCAATGAATTCATGAAGAGACTAAGTCTCGGAATGATACAACACATTCATACACATACATGATGACATTAGCTCATTGACGGTACAAGTATAAAACTTGCCTCAATACGAAGGCGAGAAGGTACTTCCACGATCAACGTCCTTGGTAAATTACGGTCGCTCGGACAACCTTAAACAACACAAAAACCAACAATTCTCTTAATACATGAATCAATCATGATCACAACCAACTCAAAATCGATTCCACAATACCGAAACTCATTGGGGCATTTAAACAAGCGCGTTGTAAACAATCTCAATTGTTTACAACCAAAACTCATTACATCGAAACCAACTCCCCTTTGAATGATTCAAAACCACAAAAACTCATGAATACTATCAATAATCGATAGGAATACTTAGAGCGATATTTCAACAACATTTACTCGAAAACCCCAAAATTCCAAAGTCAACGTAAGGGTTCTTGAACAATTCCTCAATTATTCACAAATCCGAAAATTACACCAATGAATCCGTAGAAATACATGTATCCAAGATAGATAATCCATATCTAATATATTCCAACATAATATCGATTTAACACGAAGAGATCGGAAGCAAAACACCCAGATTGAAATTCTAGATCGAGAATCATTACCTTGATTTGGAGTGATGAAACTGATTTAGATGATGATTAATCCAACTTAGGAGCTTGAAGATGATGCTAGATGATTTCAGCTCGAAAAGACCTTTCGAATCGCAGAGCTCGTCGAAATGATTGAGAAATGAAGAAATGACAAAGGTTGGACGAGTATCCTATTTATATTGTCGGCTTAGCGCACGCTGTGACTTGATATTTAGCGTGCGCTAGCGGTTTCTGGGCACTCCGGTGAGGTCTGAAATGCCTCGTTAGCATGCGCTCGACTTGGTAGCGTGCGCTAACACCTTCCGATAGCGTGCGCTATTCCATATTGTTAGCGTGCGCTAAGCGATGTCGATACCCAACGGCGAAATCCGAACATCTTGTCCTGTCTTGCAGCGTTAGCGTCGCTACTAAAGTGACTTAGCGTGCGTTGCCAACACAATTGGCGTCGCTACTTACCACTCGTGGCGTGCGCTCACGAATTTCCCAAATCAGCCCGGTACCTTACGGGTATGCCTCACTTGCGCTGGCGTGCGCTATCTTGAATCATTGCGTGCGTTACATGCACCTTATTAGCGCGCTAACTACAATGTGTAGCGTGCGCTACCTCTCAAGCGCAAATAAAAACATGATGATGATGGCGACAACAATTTGGCTCGATCTCAAGCAGTGATGATCCCAAAATCGCCGAATGGTGAACATAGTTATTTGAATATGAATGATGAATGATTATTCTTGAGTGAAAAAAATTTACAGTGACGATTCTTGAATGATAATAAATGAATTCACAAGGGTATTACATACTCCCCCTTAAAAAGAGTTTCGTCCTCGAAAATGATTTAAACAAATCGGGATATGAACTATCAATCACGATCTGAAAACAATGACGCCCAAATAGTCCTCGGGACCAAATCAACCGCAAGCCCAAGTCCCCAAGACTTGATGTCTCGAAACACAGTGAACGATCTCTCAAATTATCACGAAATCTCGAGCACAACGCCGGAGGTATGAACTCCCAACAAATGATCGAATCTCAAGATTCTCAAATATAATCATAATAAGATAGATCAACAATAAATGATCCATGATCCACGATACATTATTACTGATAGATTAACACAGTCATCCAAAAACAAGGTTACATCTCAAATGTACCCAACATCGATATCCTTCCATATCCTCGATTTCCTCGATCTCAACGATTTAAGGTATATCCGACGATGAACTCGCCACTAACTAAGACCTCAGAAGGTCACGAGAATGAAAGTGACAAAAATGAATGATGAATGATAAATGACTACAAATCCGACACGGATTTAGAATGACTCACCAAGGTGAATTACTAATGTCATGAGTGATAGTTCCTGAAGTGATTGGAACCGCCGTTCCTCGTGAATTGAATGATTAATCGATAATTATGAGTCCCCATATGATTGATATATATGATGAATGAATTATATGAATGATTATACTATTAACGCACAAGAATTAACTTGTTCAAACCGGTGATGACTGTCCTTACCTCTGGCCCTCGAGGCCTGATAGGGTCCCTTGGATGATGCACGGGCTGGAGTAACGAAGTCTCTCGAGGCCCTCGAGCTCTCTTGAGATTTACTGGCGCTAGAACCCTGCGGTATTTACGCGGTGTCCCTGCCTCCCATACGAGAAAACAAACAATAGGCGGCACCGTGCAGGTACTAACGTGACTCTTTGAATCACGATTAAAGCAAACAACGGTCGAACTCGTCGCTTTGAGAGGAAGATGTTGTTCCGGCCTGAGCGACTGAAAAGCGACCCCTTGGATGGCGGAGCCGATGTCCCTACGAGCAGGCCGGCATTCTAGTCCTCTTACAGAAGAAGCGAAGGATGCTTGAGTAAGCTCCTTGATCAAAAGCTCTGCTCCAAGAGCCTTCCCGATGAACTCACTAAGTGAATTACAATTGTGGTTGAACAAGCTGCATCCTCAGCTGATTTAGCCTCTTGCTAAAATACTTAATTTTATCCGCCTCGATACGGATAATTGTGAAGCAAGCGAAGTAGTCACTGAAACTTCTCGGCGATGACAATAACACCCTCGTCCCCATCGGGTTCGGGGTTCAAAACCTCGACAACTTAGCTTCACGAAGTGGGCCGGATAATACCTCTCTAACATGAGAGTCTTGAACTCGCTCCAAATACAATCACGATCGATGGGTTTCACGAGAAAGCCACCACGAATAAGCGCCCTTACTCAAGTAATAAGCCGCTCTTGCCACTTTACTCTCCTCAGGACCTTTGAACCATGTCGAAGAGTTTATCAAAATGCTCGAGCCAATGAACAATATCAGTGGTTACGGCGAACCCTCAAAAGTAGGCGGCATCGGCGAGAGATATCGCCAACAATCGATTCACTCCTCGATCTGTCCATGAAATGGCACACAGTATCCACATTGCGGTGGACCACAACCCATCGAGTGCATGGTCTCCACTATCCGCGTCATCCGAGTCATCACAGGCCATCATGCCTGCATAAATATGAATGGATCAACCCGAACACCTTAGAGTGAGATGCCTCTCGAGTACGACTCCTGACAGGTGAATGATTATCTGATGAATGAGTAGCCTCATTGTTTGATGAATTAATGATATCCCTCGCGTTCGTGTGGGCATGCACACGAGATCCGGGTTCCGGCCCGCACGCGCCTCTTCCCTGCGTCCTCGTGGCTCTATCCATCTTGAAGTAGGAAAGTCACATGATTATAGATTACGCATGAATATCGTATTATGATTACGTTACGAGTGACAACAATGAGCATACACGCTCTAACACAATGAATGCATTAATGATTTAATGAAATGATAAATCGACATTACGTCAGTATGATAAGACCGTATGAAACATCAAATGAGGTAACATGATTGCTGATGAAATTCTGAAATGATTACCTTGAACAAGTTAACAAGGTTGAAAATTAGATCCTCAAGATCAACAAGCTGAACCGTGAGATGGGCGGAATGATTAATGAATTAAGCTGAACAATGAGATTGGTGAATGAGGAATGAATTAAGCGAGCAATGAGATTGGTGAGTGGCGAGTGAATTAGCTAAGCGATGAGATTAATTGAATGATGAATGAATTAGGTGAGCGATGAGGTTAATTGGGTGATGAGCGAAACAAGCGAGTAATTGATATTGGTGAATGATGAATGAATTAAGCGAGTGATGAATGAGTTAAGCGAGTGATGAATTAAGCGGGTAATGATATTGGTGAGTAATGAATGAATTATCGAGTGATGAATTGGTGAGTAATGATATTGGTGAGTAATGAATGAATTATCGAGTGATGAATTGGTGAGGAATGATATTGGTGAGTAATGAATGAATTAACATAATCGACAAGATCGGCATGACGATTGAGGATTATTAACCGATGAATGAGTTGATCCTTAATGCTTACACAAGCCACACGTGTCTAAAAACAATTAGTCATGAATCAATCATAACTAATATCACATATAGGTTTCAACAAGGCACGAACAATTAATGACATGATGAATGTATGAACATAAAGAGAATCGAGTCCTTACGAGTCATCTGAAGCTTGAGGTCTCGCGATACTAGTCTTCAGCGGCGACTCGATGAATGAATGACTCGTGCGGTCGTACTAATATCACGACTCACAAAACTGGTGACTAGATTGTCATAACACGACAATCCCACTACTACCGCGTCGGTAGGACCACATAACTCACATCTCGGGGTATTTCACAACCCAAAGCGCTCGATACCATTTCGTAACACCCCAAATCCTATTGGGTTATTACGGTGCCGTGGACCCCACGCCGGGAGATCCACCGAGCGAACATGACTAAAAATACATTAATTAACACAACAAGGAAAATCATAGTCCTTACCATGATATCCGACACAATATTCCGATAAGGAATTTTAACGACAAAAGTGGCCTACATGGCCAAAATGAAATACAACAACCTCCACGAACATACATTGGGTAATACAACATGACAACAAGCGCGATGCGAGTACACTCCAGTAGTGACCAACAATGAACAACTCGGACTAGTATCGCTCGAATGCCTCGTTGCCAACGTCATGCCTCGTGTCTCAACTCTCTCCTCGCAAGCACCTAAAACATGAAAACATGTTCCGCCCCCAAGTCGATCATCGAGATAATGAACATCAAATACATGTATAACATGATATGCATCCAAAGCGAGAATGAAGCAGTACAATGATGATAATAATACGAGATGCTCACAAACCAAGGTAAGAATCGAGCATTCGTGAAATACTATGCCCACGGCATACTATTAATACATTCGACGAGTTAGAACATAAATGCCCAACGCGAATTATAATCACGAGAATACCACAATGAATTAAACGACATGAACCAAACCAGGCTGAATTAATTATGAATCACAATGCCGAAGGCTCAGATAAAATTACGAGAACCATAATAAAGGCTTGAAAGCCGTTCGGCGAAATTAACAAATATCACAAACACACGAAGTCAAAAGCGGCCGAAAGTAACAATGAGGGCGAAGCCACGACGAAGCCGTATCACAATGAGGGCGAAGCCACGGCATCGGCCGTATCACAATTAGGGCGAAGCCACGGCATCGGCCGTATCACAATTAGGGCGAAGCCACGGCATCGGCCGTATCACAATTAGGGCGAAGCCACGGCATCGGCCGTATCACAATTAGGGCGAAGCCACGTGCGAAGCCGTATCACAATGAATGATAGTGTCTTGCCTTGAGTCGGCCAACACGATGATAGTAACACGGATAGACACCGTCCTTGTGATCCCAAATTAACACCTCGATTGCCTTAGAGCGGCCAACCGACAACAATGATGCGGCGGATGATTTAATACCTCGATTGCCTAAAGCGGTCAATCGACAACAATGATACGGTGAATGAGTGAATACTTGATTGCCTTAGAAAGGTCCATCGATAAAAATGATTTAGTGAATGATTGAACATTTGATTTACGAGAGCGGCAATTCGATAACAATGATATGAAGGATGCCTCGGCACCTTTAATCGATTCTGAAGCAGCGAAGATGAGAAATGAGTAAGCGATACCTTAAATCGGCTGTCTGATTTTAATGACAATCCGAGCGGGAATAACAATGATCTCAACGATATCTTGAATTGACATCTATATTAACAACAATCGATACATCGATACATGAACCGCTATCGACAATGACATTAATAATGAGTATCACAATGCCTTGAATCGGCCGTTAACGAACAACAATAACATTTGGCAAAATTGCGAAAGGTATCGTATCGAGCGATCTCTTGATATCAATGAATTCATGAAGAGACTAAGTCTCGGAATGATACAACACATTCATACACATACATGATGACATTAGCTCATTGACGGTACAAGTATAAAACTTGCCTCAATCTGAAGGCGAGAAGGTACTTCCACGATCAACGTCCTTAGTGAAATTACCGGTCGCTCGGACAACCTTAAACAACACAAAAACCAACAATTCTCTTAATACATGAATCAATCATGATCACAACCAACTCAAAAATCGATTCCACAATACACGAAACTCATTGGGGCATTTAAACAAGCGTTGTAAACAATCTCCAATTGTTTACAACCAAAACTCATTTACATCGAAACCAACTCCCCCTTTGAATGATTCAAAACCACAAAAACTCATGAATACTATCAATAATCAATAGGAATACTTAGAGCGATATTTCAACAACATTTAGTCGAAAACCCCAAAATTCCAAAGTCAACCGTAAGGTTCTTGAACAATTCCTCAATTATTCACAAATCCGAAAATTACACCAATGAATCCGTAGAAATACATGTATCCAAGATAGATAATCCATATCTAATATATTCCAACATAATATCGATTTAACACGAAGAGATCGGAAGAAAACACCCAGATTGAAATTCTAGATCGAGAATCATTACCTTGATTTGGAGTGATGAAACTGATTTAGATGATGATTAATCCAACTTAGGAGCTTGAAGATGATGCTAGATGATTTCAGCTCGAAAAGACCTTTCGAATCGCAGAGCTCGTCAAATGATTGAGAAATGAAGAAATGACAAAGGTTGGACAGCTGTCCTATTTATATTGTCGACTTAGCGCACGCTGTGACTTGATATTTAGCGTGCGCTAGCGGTTTCTGGGCACTCCGGTGAGTGCGAAATGCCTCGTTAGCGTGCGCTACGACTTGGTAGCGTGCGCTAACACCTTCTGCGATAGCGTGCGCTATTCCATATTGTTAGCGTGCGCTAAGCGATGTCGATACCCAACGGCGAAATCCGAACCTCATCCTCTGTCTTGCAGCGTTAGCGTCGCTACTAAAGTGACTTAGCGTGCGTTGCCAACACAATTAGCGTCGCTACTTACCACTCGTAGCGTGCGCTACGAATTTCCCAAATCAGCCCGGTACCTTACGGGTATGCGCCTCACTTGCGCTAGCGTGCGCTATCTTGAATCATTGCGTGCGTTACATGCACCTTATTAGCGCGCTAACTACAATGTGTAGCGTGCGCTACCTCTCAAGCGCAAATAAAAACATGATGATGATGGCGACAACAATTTGGCTCGATCTCAAGCGGTGATGATCCCAAAATCGCCGAATGGTGAACATAGTTATTTGAATATGAATGATGAATGATTATTCTTGAGTGAAAAAAATTTACAGTGACGATTCTTGAATGATAATAAATGAATTCTGGCGGGTATTACATCGAGAGAATCGGGGTTCGGACCCATCATTGTTGCGCCTCCGAGAGGATGTGGCTCAGGGGAACGCCCCTGGATTTGTGGTCCACGAGGATGGACTTTTGAGGTTTAAGAATCGATTGTGCGTACCGGCAAATGACGAGTTGAAAAACTCGATTTTGAGAGAAGCTCATGCTACCCCTTATTCCGTCCATCAGGGTCTAGCAAGATGTACAAGGACTTGAAACAAAATTACTGGTGGAGTAATATGAGCGAGAAGTCGCGAGAATTTGTTTCGAGATGCTTAACTGTCAACAAGTTAAGATTGAACATCGGCGGCCGTGGTATCTTTGAAACCTCTTCCTATTCCCGAATGGAAGTGGGAAGACATTTCTATGGATTTCATCACGAGTTTGCCGGCGAGTCGTCGTGGCATGAACACGATGCAGGTGATCGTGGGCCTTAACCAAATCGGCTCATTTCCTTGAGATCAAGGAAACGTGGGGTCTGAGAGACTTGCTCAGCTGTTCATCAAAGAGATAGTCGGTACTGCGGTACTCCTAAAAGTATCGTTTCCGATCGTGACGGACGGTTTGTGTCGCATTTTGGAAATCGATTCATCGTCTTATGGGAACTCGGCTCAATCTCGATCCGCCTTTCATCCTCGGTCAGACAGGCAATCAGTAATACCGGTTGTAATTCATTCATTTTCATTCGGTAATTATCGATCTGTAATTGTCACTCGGTGTATTTTCACTCAATTATAATCATTCATCAATCATGTTCATTCACCGTGTTCACCGTTCGTATAAACTTGAGTTGAGTATCGTTATTGTTCATCGTTTCAACTTTCCTCATATGAGTTCGACTTTGTTAGATCACCATTAATTTTTGGTAACTCCAAAAATTCTAAATCTTGCAATATTATAGAGCATCGAGTTAGCTTTCCAATGGTTCAAGCGGTGAGTCAATCGAGTCGGACGAGAGAGTTATGGTCGTTTGATTTTGGCGATCATGCCCGGACCGAACTTCGGCCGTGTCGTCCGACACGGCCCGTGCCACTCGTCCGGAAAATGCGAAGTTTACGCCGACGAGGCTCGGCCGTGTCGTCCGACACGGCCGTGCCGTACTCTTCGGATAAGCTGGAGCGATGCCGACGCCCGGCCGTGTCCGGTGACACGGTCGAGTCATGCCGAGTCATTTGTCGGTAGTCGCTTTCGGAAGGCCGCGATTGCGGCCGTGTCAATCCGGACACGGTCGAGTCATGTCGGCGGTGTCGGCCAGTGCGCGACACGGCCGTGCCGATCGGCACGGCCGTGTCCGGCAGCGATCAACCCCCTATAAATTCATTTTTTCATCATTTCACCCATTTTTCATTTTCTTCACCTTCAACCGAGAGGTAAGGCTTGAGGAGGGTTTTCCTTCACAAATCATTTGGGTGTTTGATTTTCTTCATCTCCTTTCGATCGTGAAGCTTAGGATAATCAATCTAACGCGTATTCTTCGGATTGAAGCACTTGGATCATCAAGAGGTAATTCCTTCAACTCTTTGGACTTCGATTTTGTGTTGAAATAGGATGTTTTGGACGTTATAATCATGATATATGAAGGGATATGTATATGATTATGAGTTTGTATAAGGATTCATTGGATTATTGAGGATTATTCAAGAACACTTTGGAAATCGAGTTGGAATTGGGGATTTTCAACTAATTGTTGTTATAATCACGTTTTCGGATAATCATAACGGATTATTGATCGTATTGGAGATGTTTTGTTGATTTGAAACACTTCTTGGGGATTTGAAATTGATATTATTGAGGTTTAGTTGTATACTGATCAAAGTTGGCCTCAAAGTGTTCGATATAATGCCCCTATGAACTTGGTTTAATCGTATCGGCGTCTTGAGTTCGTTATGTTCGTGTTTAATTCGTTATTGATCGGATTGTTGGTAATTGTATTGAATTAAGGTTGTTCGGCGACCGGTATCTTGGTTAGGGCGTTGTTCGTGGACGGACATTCATCATCGGTATTGTGTAAGTTAATTCTTACTCGGTTAAAAGGATGTTCATTCCTTTTGTTGTTGTTCATTCATAATCGTAACTCATTCATCATTGTATTAACCGTATCAAAACTTGTCATTGTCAATTAATCACCTCGAGTCAGGAGCAGCGGTTCCGATCATTTCATTGAGCTATCATTCATTTCACCATCATTAAATCTTGGTGAGTCATTATTCATTTTCATTGTCACTTTTGTCATATTGTGGCATTAGGGTCATCTTGGCGTGCAGTTGGTATGTGTAGGATTTTCATGTCGGGCACGTTATAGTCGTGTGTTGGTTGGTGGCCTCACATTGGAGTGCACACGAGTCGATTGCTCGTGAGGCGATTAGGTACAAGACCACGCGTGTTTGATCGTTGGTGGCTTGTGCACGGACACATTTCCATCCGGGCGTAGTGTGGCGCCATTCCTTTGAGCCGCGTCTTGATTAGTCGATTCATATAGCATGTTTGATTGCGTATGTCTTGTGAGAATAATTCATAATTTCGGATATATCATGATTGTGTATTTTCAACCCTTGAGGATTGTTGTTACGTATGGCGGCCCCATTGGGGATTTTGTTTTAGTCACGGCAAGGCAAAGGCACGGGAAGAGCATGTTGACGGCGGCGAGTCGAGTGATACTAGTAGGGGACCCGGTCATTCCGTTGGTTCGATCATTTTCGATCATTTGATCATTTCCGTCATTTGTATTTTTCCTTTGCAAATTCCGTTTGAGATGTTTATTTATTCGGGTGGTATATTTTATCTTCATATAAAATATACTAGTATTGATATTGTCTGGTGTGTTGTACTTAAACTCCTCATCGGAGTACTTGGTAATATAATGTGGTTCGGTACTACATTTATCTTGTGTAATTCATCCTTTTCATTACTTTGGTGGGTCCCGATCGGGGATTCACTTTGTAATATCCGCCTAGTTTGGGGTGTTACGAGTTGGTATCGGAGCGTGGTTTTGAATACTACCCTCCAAGTCATGTCTCATTTGAAATCATCGTCATCGGACTAGTATCATTGGACTTTCGCGTCACGTGTGACTCTGTGCAAATGCCGAGCCAATCGGACCAAGAATGTAAGATTTCTAATGCCATGGTATAATTTACGGCATTAATCATTCATTCATAATTCATCGATTAACAATCCTCATTCATCAATTTCAATTGTGATCAAGTCGATAATGTAACTAATTAATCACTCAATTCATTTCATTACTCGGTTGTTGATCTTGAAGATCATATCATCAATCTTGTTAAATTGTTCAAGATAATCATTTGATAATTTTGTCGATAATCATGTCACGTCGATTAATCATTCATGTAATCGCTGTATGTGAGCGCGTATGCTCATTTTCATCATTTCATAATGTAATCATAATGTGATACTCATGCGAGATATATAATCATCATATGACTTTCCACTTGGTATGGAGAGGGTGGCGAGAGGGCGTGGAGGACGAGGCCGTGGAGCGGGCGAATCCGAGAACTCGTGCGAATACCCGTGCAAATGCCGGGAATAATGCTAACTCATCGGCGGCGGCCAGCGCCACTCACTCACTGGACGCGATCATTCCTTTGTCGAGGAGTCGTACCAGGACACGGCTCGGTCGAGAGGGTGTTCGGGTCGACCCACTCGCATTTATGCAGGGCATGATGGCCCAAATGACCCGGATGGCTCGGTTGATGGAGACGATGCATAACTCCGTCAATCAAAATCAGCGAGCTCCTCCGCCGCCGCCTCGGAGGCAAGAGAGGGGTGTAAGCAATATCATCGGCGATATTTCTCGCCACGACCACCTACTTTTGAGGGCTCATCGAGCCGGCGGATATTGTTCAGCTTGAGCATTTTGAGAAGTTGTTTGCTATGGTGGATTGCCCCGAAGGGCATAAAGTTTCGATTGCGGCTTACTATCTCGGTAAGAGCGCTCATTCATGGTGGTTATCGTTGAGACCCACAGACGGAACATGTACTTGGGATCGGTTCAAGACTCTCATGATGGAGAGGTACTATCCGGCCCCACTCGGGAGGCCAAGTTGTCGGAATTACTCACTCCCGACCTTTCGGCGGATGATGACGTTCTCGCCAACGCCGAAAAATTTCAGAACTTCTTAGTTCGCCTCATCTATCATTCACTCAGAAGCGGACAAGATCAAGTATTTCACAAGAGGTGAAACCCGTATGAGACTTGATTTGCTTAATCATAACTGTGCCACTCTGGCCGAGTTCATTGAGAAGGCTCTTACTTACGAGCTTACGGCTAAGGAAATTGCTAAGCGGCAACCTTCGTCTGCTAGCAAGAAGTCCAAGAACCGTAATCGATCGGCGGTAGTCGTGCCACTTTCAAGAAACCGCGGGCGGGCTCTACTTTACGGCGACCTCCCTGGCGTCTAAACCCGCGGAATCTCGATCGCGGCGGCGATTCGGCCATCACTTGTTTCAGCTGTGAAGAAGCAGGTCATTTCGGCACCAAGTGCCGGCGATCATCACGTGCCACAAGCGTGGGATTGCTGGGCATAGGGCCCGTTTTGCCGTAGGGACTCTAAACCCACTCCGGCGTCATCTCAAGCCCCGGAGTCATTCGGGAGTGCGAGAATCGAGCCACTCACTCGGCGTCGTTCAAGGCAGCGGGAGCTAAAGGCGGAGCAGAGCTATCGAGGCAGGAGCATCCGGTTCGGGGCGGCAAGCCCGAATTTATGAGATGAAGAAGGCGATGATCTGAGGCCGGATGATCTCGGGTACACTCGATATTCTATCTCAACTTTGTGTGCACTCTTTTTGATCTTGGTGCATCTCATTCATTCATTTCAGTCATGTTTGAGTAGACTACGTGCAGGTAGTGCTACTAGTTGTGAGCCATATGTCATTGGCCTACCTAATGGTAGACGCATTATCGGTAACCGTGAGATTGAAATTGTCGATTCGGTTTCATGGTCGTGTATGGCAGTGGACCTAATTGTAGTAGATTTCTGGGGACGACATCATCTTGGGTATTGATTGGATGGATCGTCATGATGCCATCATTAGTGTCAAAGCGTTTGGTCACTATCATTTGACGATGGAGTTGAATATGTGTTTCGGGAGGTAATCCCTACATTACAGCAAAGTCATTAATTTGATGAAAGCGGTAAGATTAATCAATCGAGGATGTGTCGGTTATTGGTGCTTTATGGCCAAAACCGAGAGGTCATCGATAATGTTAACGGATATTCCGGTGGTGAGGAATATGCCGATGTATTTCCGAGACGAGTTACTGGTTTGCCTCCACAGAGATGTGGAATTCACGATTGAGTTGGAGCACAGTGCGTCCCGATATCGAAGGCACCGTCTGAATGGCCCCGACGAAATGCGAGAGTTGAAGAGTCAACTTGAGGAATTGTTCGAGAAAGGTTATATCCGACCAAGTGCGTCCCCATGGGGAGCACGGTCTTTGATGCGTCAAAAAGAAAGATGGTTCCTTTCGCTTGTGTATCGATTATCGGGAGTTGAATAAGGTGACAATCAAGAATAAGTATCCCTTACCCGTATCGATGACCTTTTGGATCAACTTGAGGAGCTTGATTTTTCCAAGATCGAATTAAGATCTGGATATCATCGATTGCGGATTCGAGAGTCGGATATCGCTAGGGGCGTTCGAACACGTTATGGTCATTATGATTTTGTGGTTATGCCGTTCGGATTTACTAATGCACCTGCGGTATTCATGGAGTTAATGAATCTCGTCATCATCGACTTAATGGAACGGTTTGTTGTTGTCTTCATCGATGACATTTTGATTTATTCTCGTGGCCAGAGGAACACGAGTTTCACCTTCATCAAGTGCTCGACGTGTTGAGACGAGAACAACTTTATGGGAAGTTTTCCAAATGTGAGTTCTGGATGTCCGAAGTGACTTTTCTCGGACATGTAATCTCATCAGACGGAGTTCGTGTCGACCCTCAGAAGACGGAGGCTATTCGAGATTGGTTACCTCCGAAGAATGTTAAGGAAATCCGAAGCTTTCTCGGATTAGCCGGTTATTATCGGAGGTTTGTGGAAGGATTTTCCAAAATTGCTCAACCATTGACGAACCTTTTGCGGAAGGATAAGAAATACACGTGGTCCGACGCGTGTCAGCGGAGTTTTGAAGAACTCAAGAGCCGGTTAATGTCGGCACACTGTACTTTCCTTGCCGAGGGACGGAGGATTTGTGGTTTTATAGTGATGCGTCGGACGGGGTCTCGGATGTGTACTCATGCGAGCAGGAAGGTTATTGCCTATGCTTCACGGCAATTGAGACCTTACGAGGTTAATTATCCGACCCATGACACGGAGCTAGCGGTAGTGGTGTTCGCTTTGAAGATTTGGCGTCATTACCTTTATGGCGTCACCATCGGATATTCACCGATCATAAGAGCTTAAAGTATATATTTACTCGAAGGAGTTAAATATGCGTCGAGACGGTGGTTGGAATTAATCAAAGATTATGATATTGAGATCCTCTACCACCGGGCAAGGCGACGTTGTCGCCGACGCCTTGAGTCGTAAGTCCGTTCGGGAGCGGATGCTTGCCGTTTAACGGTTCGAAGGAGCTTGGCGGGAACTCCTTAGACCCGAGATCGAGTGCGCCGGCGAGTTCGAGGGGACGACTTTGTATGTTAGAGATTTCATCATCTCTTGAGGATGCAATCCGAGAGAATCGGGTTCGGACCCATCATTGTTACGCATCCGAGAGGATGTGGCTCAGGAAAGCCCCTGGATTCGTAGTCCACGAGGATGGACTTTTGAGATTTAAGAATCGGTTGTGCGTACCGGCGAATGACGAGTTGAAAAACTCGATTTTGAGAGAAGCTCATGCTACCCCTTATTCTGTTCATCCGGATCCGGCCAAGATGTACAAGGACTTGAAAGCAATTCTTGGTGGAGTAATATGAAGCGAGAAGTCGCGAGTCGTTTCGAGATGCTTAACTGTCAACAAGTTAAGATTGAACATCGGCGGCCAGCGGGTATCTTTGAAACCTCTCCCTATTCAGTGGAAGTGGGAAGACATTTCTATGGATTTCATCACGAGTTTGCCGGCGAGTCGTCGTGGCATGAATACGATGCAGGTGATTGTGGACCGTTTAACTAAATCGGCTCATTTCCTTGAGATCAAGGATACGTGGGGTCCCGAGAGCGCCCATTATTCATCAAGGAGATAGTAAGGCGCACGGTACTCTAAGAGTATCGTTTCCGATCGTGACGGACGATTTGTATCTCATTTTTGGAAATCGATTCACCGTGCTATGGGAACTCGGCTCAATCTCGGTACCGCCTTTCATCCTCGGTCAGACGGACAATCGAGAAGGACTATACGGACATTAGAGGACATGTTGAGGGCATGCGTCCTCGATTGGAAGGGCGATTGGGAAGCCCAACTACCATTGATCGAGTTCACGTATAATAATAGTTGGCATGCTTCCATTAAGATGGCACCTTACGAGGCCTTGTACGGTCGTCGTTGTCGATCTCCCTTGTGTTGGGATGACTTGTCGAATCAATCGGCACCGAACCCGATATGCTTATAGCCGCCCGGGAGAAGGTAGCTTTGATCAAGAGTCGTATGTTGACGGCTCAGTCGGCGAAATCATATGCGAGATAATCGTCGTCGACCACTAGAGTTCGAGACGGGTGACCACGTCTTGGTCAAGGTATCCCAGTCGAGGTATTTTCCGTTTCGGAAAAGCGGGGGAAGTTAGTCGAGATTCATTGGACCGTTTGAAATTTTGGATCGAGTAGGCGAGTTAGCTTATCGATTGGCTTTACCTCCGGCCCTGAGCCGAATTCATAATGTGTTTCATGTCTCTCGATTGCGGAAGTATGTTGCCGACCCGAGTCACATACTCGATTCGAAATCGAGATCGCCGACGATCATTCATATGAGGAACGTCTATACGAGTTTTAGAGCGACGAATCAAGCGGTTGAGAAATAAGTCGATTCCTTTGGTCAAGATTCGGTGGTCAGGACATGGAGTCGAAGAGGCCACTTGGGAAACCGAGGAGATTATGCGGGAGAGTTATCCCGAGTTGTTTGACCCTTAGTTTCGGGACGAAACTCTTTTAAGGGGGAGTATGTAATACCGGTTGTAATTCATTCATTTTCATTCGGTAATTATCGATGCTGTAATTGTCACTCGGTGTATTTTCACTCAATTATAATCATTCATCAATCATGTTCATTCACCGTGTTCACCGTTCGTATAAACTTGAGTTGAGTATCGTTATTGTTCATCGTTTCAACTTTCCTCATATGAGTTCGACTTTGTTAGATCACCATTAATTTTTGGTAACTCCAAAAATTCTAAATCTTGCAATATTATAGAGCATCGAGTTAGCTTTCCAATGGTTCAAACGGTGAGTCAATCGGGTCGGACGAGAGAGTTATGGTCGTTTCGATTTTGGCGATCATGCCGGCCGAACTTCGGCCGTGTCGTCGACCGCGGCCGTGCCGTACTCGTCGGAAAATGCGAAGTTTACGCCGACCGGGCTCGGCCGTGTCGTCAGACACGGCCGTGCGTACTCTTAGGATAAGCTGGAGCATTGCCGACACGCCCGGCCGTGTCCCGGGACACGGTCGAGTCATGCCGAAGTCATTTGTCGGGCGGGTCGCTTTCGGAAGGCCGCGTGTGCGGCCGTGTCAATCCGGACACGGTCGAGTCATGTCGGCCGGTGTCGGCCGGTGCGCGACACGGCCGTGCCGATCGGCACGGGCGTGTCGGCGGCGATCGACCCCCTATAAATTCATTTTTTCATCATTTCACCCATTTTACGCATTTTCTTCACCTTCAACCGAGAGGTAAGGCTTGAGGAGGGTTTTTCCTTCACAAATCATTTGGGTGTTTGATTTTCTTCATCTCCTTTCGATCGTGAAGCCGGATAATCAATCTAACGCGTATTCTTGGATTGAAGCACTTGGATCATCAAGAGGTAATTCCTTCAACTCTTTGGACTTCGATTTTGTGTTGAAATAGGATGTTTTGGACGTTATAATCATGACATATGAAGGGATATGTATATGATTATGAGTTTGTATAAGGATTCATTGGATTATTGAGGATTATTCAAGAACACTTTGGAAATCGAGTTGGAATTGGGGATTTTCAACTAATTGTTGTTATAATCACGTTTTCGGATAATCATAACGGATTATTGATCGTATTGGAGATGTTTTGTTGATTTGAAACACTTCTTGGGGATTTGAAATTGATATTATTGAGGTTTAGTTGTATCTGATCAAAGTTGGCCTCAAAGTGTTCGATATAATGCCCCTATGAACTTGGTTTAATCGTATCGGCGTCTTGAGTTCGTTATGTTCGTGTTTAATTCGTTATTGATCGGATTGTTGGTAATTGTATTGAATTAAGGTTGTTCGGCGACCGGTATCTTGGTTAGGGCGTTGTTCGTGGACGGACATTCATCATCGGTATTGTGTAAGTTAATTCTTACTCGGTTAAAGGATGTTCATTCCTTTTGTTGTTGTTCATTCATAATCGTAACTCATTCATCATTGTATTAACCGTATCAAAACTTGTCATTGTCAATTAATCACCTCGGTCATAAGGAGCAGCGGTTCCGATCATTTCATTGAGCTATCATTCATTTCACCATCATTAAATCTTGGTGAGTCATTATTCATTTTCATTGTCACTTTTGTCATATTGTGGCATTAGGGTCATCTTGGCGTGCCGGTTGGTATGTGTAGGATTTTCATGTCGGGCACGTTATAGTCGTGTGTTGGTTGGTGGCCTCACATTGGGTGTGCACACGAGTCGATTGCTCGTGAGGCGATTAGGTACAAGACCACGCGTGTTTGATCGTTGGTGGCTTGTGCACGGACACATTTCCATCCGGGCGTAGTGTGGCGCCATTCCTTTGAGCCGTCTTGATTAGTCGATTCATATAGCATGTTTGATTGCGTATGTCTTGTGAGAATAATTCATAATTTCGGATATATCATGATTGTGTATTTTCAACCCTTGAGGATTGTTGTTACGTATGGCGGCCCCATTGGGGATTTTGTTTTAGTCACGGCAAGGCAAAGGCACGGGAAGAGCATGTTGGCGGCGAGTCGATGATACTAGTAGGGGACCCCGAGTCATTAGTTAGTTCGATCATTTTGATCATTTCGATCATTTCCGTCATTTGTATTTTTCATTTGCAAATTCCGTTTGAGATGTTTATTTATTCGGGTGGTATATTTTATCTTCATATAAAATATACTAGTATTGATATTGTCTGGTGTGTTGTACTTAAACTCCTCATCGGAGTACTTGGTAATATAATGTGGTTCGGTACTACATTTATCTTGTGTAATTCATCCTTTTCATTCGCACGGTGGGTCCCAGTCGGGGATTCACGGCGTTGTAATATCCGCCTAGTTTGGGGTGTTACACAATCGAGAGGACTATTCGGACATTAGAGGACATGTTGAGGGCATGCGTCCTCGATTGGAAGGACGATTGGGAAGCCCAACTACCATTGATCGAGTTCACGTATAATAATAGCCGGCATGCTTCCATTAAGATGGCACCTTACGAGGCCTTGTACGGTCGTCGTTGTCGGTCTCCTTTGTGTTGGGATGACTTGTCGGAATCAATCGGCACCGAGCCCGATATGCTTATAGCCGCCCGGGAGAAGGTAGCTTTAATCGAGTCGTATGTTGACGGCTCAGTCGGCGAAATCTGTGCGGATAATCGTCGTCGACCACTAGAGTTCGAGACGGGTGACCACGTTTTGGTCAAGGTATCCCAGTCGAGGTATTTTCCGTTTTGGGAAGAGGGAAAGTTGAGTCGAGATTCATTGGACCGTTTGAGATTTTGGATCGAGTGGGCGAGTTAGCTTATCGATTGGCTTTACCTCGGCGTTGAGCCGAATTCATAATGTATTTCATGTCTCTCAGTTGCGGAAGTATGTTGCCGACCCGAGTCACATACTCCAGTTCGACGAAATCGAGATCGCCGACTATCATTCATATGAGGAACGTCCTATTCGAGTTTTAGAGCGGCGAATCAAACAGTTGAGGAATAAGACGATTCCATTGGTTAAAATTCAGTGGTCTAGACACGGAGTCGAAGAGGACACTTGGGAAACCGAAGAGAGTATGCGGGAGAGTCATCCCGAGTTGTTTGACCCTTAGTTTCGGGGACGAAACTATTTTAAGGGGGGGAGTATGTAATACCCGGTTGTAATTCATTCATTTTCATTCAGTAATTATCAGTCTGTAATTGTCACTCAGTAATTCTCACTCATTAATAATCACTCATCATTCATGAATCACTCATTTGCGTTCAATGTTGGCATGTTGTAATCGTATATCAGTTACCGATCGTCATTTTATCTCCGTTTTTAGAGATCGACGGGAGAATTATTATTTTCATCGTGATTGGTAGTCGTACTGGGAGCATCATCCGTGGCTTGTGTTAGACTTGTTCATTTTCACATTCGTATGTTATGTCGGATCATTCATCAGTCGTATCGTGGAATCGGAGTTATCGGAATTTTCAACTTGGCCAGCATCGAGTTACGGCCGTAAGGACTTTGGGTTACGGCCGTAACAAGGGTTCGTGTTTCAGGCCATTTGGACGAAAGGGACTTACGGCCGTAAGGTCCTGTGGTACGGCCGTAAGTTGGCGATGCGGCCGTAAAGCTGGCGATTCTGGCCGTCTGGCGTCAATGGCAACCGAGACATTTTTGGCGAAGGTGAGTTACGGCCGTAAGGATGGTGAGATACGGCTGTAAGTAGTGTTCGTAAATTTTGGTTGTTGTCGACCAAGGGTGACTTACGGCCGTAAGGGTTGCGGCATACGGCCGTAAGTCGGGAAATGCGGCCGTAAGGCTTGGCGATTCTGGCCGTGCGTGGCGGCAGTGCACGGTCATTTCGGCGAAGAGGGCTTACGCCGTAAGATTGGCGGATACGGCCGTATCATCGATTACGGCCGTAAGGTGTGCGGTTCTGGCCGTAAGTGTCGACGGATGTGTTTTGGCGAAGGCGGGTTACGCCGTAACTCGGGATCGGTTCTGGCCGTAGTAAGTCATCGGCGAGCTTTCGGACGAAGCCGAGTTCTGGCGTCTGAGTTGGCGATTCTGGCCGTAAGGCCATTGACTTGGAAAGTTATGGCCGTAAGAGAGAGCCGAGTTACGGCCGTAACCCAGCGATGTAATGACTTGGCGGGTCATTTCACCTCACTTTTTCATTTTTCCTTCTTCATCCGAGAGAGAGTGTTGAGAGAGTGATTTCATCATCATCAATCACTTGAGTGTGTAATCTTCATCATCTTCATTCCTTTGGGAAGCTTGGATACTCGTTATAACTCGTGTTCATCGGATCGAAGTGGTTGGATCTTCGAGAGGTAATTTCTTCAACACCTTGGATTTCGATTTTGTGTCGAGATATAATGTTTTGGACGATATAATCATGTTATATGAAGGGATATGTTATGATTATGGGTTTGTATAAGGATTCATTGGATTATTGAGAGATTTATTCAAGAACACTTTGAATATCGAGTTGGATTTGGGGATTTCCGATTAATAGTTGTTATAATCACGTTTTGGATATTCTTAACGGACTATTGATCGTATTGGAGATGTTTTATTGATTTGAAGCACTTCGTGGGGGTTTGAGATTGGTATTGTTGAGGTTTAGTTGTAATCAATCGAAGTTGGACTCAAAGTGTTCGATATAATGCCCCTATGAACTTGGTTTAATCGTATCGACGTCTTGAGTTCGTTATATTCGTGTTTAATTCGTTATTGATCGGATTGTTGGTAATTATTGTTATTCAAGGTTGTTGAGCGATTGGTATCTTGGTTAGGGCGTTGTTCGTGGACGGACATTCTTCATCGGTATTGTGTAAGTTAAATCTTACTCGGTTAAAAGGATACTCATTCCTTTTGTTGTTGATTGCTCATAATCATAATTCATTCATCATAATATTAATCATTTTGAGACTTGTAAGTGTCGAATAATCATTTCATTCACGAGGAGCAGCGGTTCCAAATCTTTTCATTGGTTTATCAATCACGTCACTATTACTTTCATATCGGTGAGTCATCTTGGCCTTGTCTAATTATTATTCATTGATATTCATCATGGTCATTCTCGTTCATGTGACCTTAGGGTTCATATTGCATGGCGGGTGTGGGTGTGTGGAATTTTTAGTCGGGCACATGATGGTCATGTATTGGGTTCACCGATCTGACGGACCGTGCACGGTAACGCTTACCTCCGTGAGACTAATTAGGTACAAGGACGGGTGTGTCGGACATTCGTCTTGTACACTTGCACAGGACATTACGGGCGTACTATGATGCTCCTCTTCGACGTAATTCATAATTAAGAATATTTCATCACTTGATTAATTCATGATTGTGTAATTTCAACTCTTGAGGATTGTTGTTACGTATGGCGGCCCGTTGGGGATTTTGTTTTAGTCACGGCAAGGCAAAGGCACGGGAAAGAGCATCTTGTGGACGAGTCCCAGTGATACTAGTAGGGGCCCGATCTGCTCGATCATTTATTCATCATTTGTGTTTCCTTTATTTATTCCATTTGAGACATTCCGTTTGAATGCTCATTTCATTCAGTGTTGTGTATTTTATCGTCACATAAAATACACATGTATTCTATTTTATCCTGGGTGTGTTGTATAAAACTCCTCATCGGAGTAATTGATGTTGTAATGTGGTTCGGTACTACATTTACCTGTGTAATTCATTCATTTTCATTCGCCTGGTGGGTCCCAGTCGGGGGTCCACGGCACTGTAATATCCGCCTAGTTTGGGGGTGTTACATATCCATTGTTAGCGTGCGCTAGCGAAATATTTGACGCCCAGTACTGGAGTCCAGAAAACCATCTGCCCCCTGATCTAACCTCGATAGCGTGCGCTACAACCATTATTTAGCGTGCGCTAACATATCGGTTGCGTACGCTAACAACAATGCATAGCGTGCGCTATGAATAAACCCGGTGCAGTCCAGTAGCCCGGACTCAGCACGATCCGCCCACAGCGCGCGCTACTCCACACACACATAGCGTGCGCTACTACGACCCGTTAGCGCGCTACTTACCACTCGTAGCGTGCGCTGGTATTCTCACTGCGGTCGGTACCTTACGGGTGCGGCCTGGTAACCTTAGCGCGCTAAAGGCGGCGGTAGCGTGCGCTACCTATACCCAATTAGCGTACGCTAAAGGAGTATGTAGCGTGCGCTACTCCTCAAGCACGACTTGCAACGAAAATGACAATGATGATAAACGGCACGAAACTCCAATCAGTTAATGATGAATGACGATCGATACTCGATACAATTACTCTGAATGATGAATACCAGGAGTGAATCGAGTGACAAATGATCAATAATGAATGAAATTATGAGTATCAAATCTTGAATGATAATTCTTGAGTAATAATTCTTGAATTACAATGGGTATTACATTTGGTGCTCAATTTCCGTAATCGAAATATTGTTTGAGAATCGGACGAATTTCTACGAGAATGCTCCTACATGTGATATAAGATTGTTCATGCAGTCTTTCTCGAATGAACTATCACCAAATAGTCGAATTTGAGCGTCTTTTTACGGTTTTATACATAGTTTTGGGGCCCGATTTTCGTAATCGAAAAATTATTTCGGAATCGGATGAATTTCTACCAAAATGATCCTATATGTGATGTAAGATTGTTCATGCAGTCTTTCTCGAATGAACTATCACCAAATGGTCGAATTTTAGCGTCTTTTTATGGTTTTATACTTAGTTTTGGTGCCCAATTTTCGTGACCGAAAAATTCTTTCAGAATCGGACGAATTTCTACCAGAATGCTCCTACATGTGATATAAGATTGTTCACGCAGTCTTTCTCGAATGAACTATCACCAAATGGTCGTAATTTTAGCGTCTTTTTACGGTTTTATACTTAGTTTTTGGGGCCCAATTTTCGTAACCGAAAAATTATTTCGGAATCAGACGAATTTCTACCAAAATGATCCTACATGTGATGTAAGATTGTTCATGCAGTCTTTCTCGAATGAACTATCACCAAATGGTAGGAATTTTAGCGTCTGTTTACGGTTTTATACATAGTTTTGGTGCTCAATTTAAAGTAGCGAAATATTGTTTGAGAATCGGACCAATTTCTACGAGAATGCTCCTACATGTGATATAAGATTGTTCATGCGGTCTTTCTCGAATGAACTATCACCAAATGGTCGAATTTGAGCGTCTTTTTACGGTTTTATACATAGTTTTGGGGCCCGATTTTGTGTAGAAAAATTATTTGAATCGGGCAATTTCTACCAAAATGATCCTATATGTGATGTAAGATTGTTCATGCAGTCTTTGTCGAATGAACTATCACCAAATGGTCGTAATTTGAGCGTCTTTTTACGGTTTTATACTTAGTTTTTGGGGCCCAATTTTCGTGACCGAAAAATTCTTTCAGAATCGGACGAATTTCTACCAGAATGCTCCTACATGTGATATAAGATTGTTCACGCAGTCTTTCTCGAATGAACTATCACCAAATGGTCGTAATTTTAGCGTCTTTTTACGGTTTTATACTTAGTTTTTGGGGCCCAATTTTCGTGACCGAAAAATTATTTCAGAATCGGACGAATTTCTACCAGAATGCTCCTACATGTGATATAAGATTGTTCACGCAGTCTTTCTCGAATGAACTATCACGAAATGGTCGTAATTTGAGCGTCTTTTTACGGTTTTATACATAGTTTTTGGGGCCCGATTTCCGTAACCGAAAAATTGTTTCGAATCGGACCAATTTCTACCAGAATGCTCCTACATATGATATAAGATTGTTCATGCAGTCTTTCTCGAATGAACTATCACCAAATGGTCGAATTTTAGCATCTTTTTACGGTTTTATACATAGTTTTGGTGCTCAATTTGTAATCGAAATATTGTTTGAGAATCGGACAATTTCTACGAGAATGCTCCTACATGTGATATAAGATTGTTCATGCGGTCTTTCTCGAATGAACTATCACCAAATGGTCGAATTTGAGCGTCTTTTACGGTTTTATACATAGTTTTGGGGCCCGATTTTGTAGAAAAATTATTTGGAATCGGGCAATTTCTACCAAAATGATCCTATATGTGATGTAAGATTGTTCATGCGGTCTTTCTCGAATGAACTATCACCAAATGGTCGAATTTTAGCGTCTTTTTATGGTTTTATACTTAGTTTTTGTGCCCAATTTTCGTGACCGAAAAATTCTTTGAGAATCGGACGAATTTCTACCGGAATGCTCCTACATGTGATATAAGATTGTTCACGCAGTCTTTCTCGAATGAACTATCACCAAATGGTCGTAATTTTAGCGTCTTTTTACGGTTTTATACTTAGTTTTGGTGCTCAATTTCCGTAACCAAAAAATTGTTTGAGAATCGGACGAATTTCTACGAATGCTCCTACATATGATATAAGATTGTTCATGCGGTCTTTCTCGAATGAACTATCACCAAATGGTCGGAATTTGAGCGTTTTTACGGTTTTATACATAGTTTTGGGGCCCGATTTTCGTAACGAAAAATTATTTCGAATCGGGCAATTTCTACCAAAATGATCCTACATGTGATTTAAGATTGTTCATGCAGTCTTTCTCGAATGAACTATCACCAAATGGTCGGAATTTGAGCGTCTTTTTACGGTTTTATACATAGTTTTGGGGCCCGATTTTCGTAATCGAAAAAATATTTGAATCGGGCAATTTCTACCAAAATGATCCTACATGTGATGTAAGATTGTTCATGCGGTCTTTCTCGAATGAACTATCACCAAATGGTGAAATTTTATCGCCTTTTTACGGTTTTATACTTAGTTTTGGGGCCCGATTTTCGTGACCAAAAATTATTTGAGAATCGGACGAATTTCTACCGAATGCTCCTACATGTGATATAAGATTGTTCATGCGGTCTTTCTCGAATGAACTATCATCAAATGGTCGGAATTTTAGCGTCTTTTTACGGTTTTATACATAGTTTTGGTGCCCGATTTTAAGTAATCGAAAAATTGTTTGAGAATCGGACAAATTTCTACTGAATGCTCCTACATGTGATGTAAGATTGTTCATGCAGTCTTTCTCGAATGAACTATCACCAAATGGTCGGAATTTTAGCGTCTTTTTACGGTTTTATACATAGTTTTTGGTGCCCAATTTTCGTAACCGAAAAATTGTTTCAGAATCGGACGAATTTCTACCAGAATGCTCCTACATATGATATAAGATTGTTCATGCAGTCTTTCTCGAATGAACTATCACCAAATGGTCGGAATTTGAGCGTCTTTTTACGGTTTTATACATAGTTTTTGGGGCCCAATTTTCGTAACCGAAAAATTATTTCGGAATCAGATGAATTTCTACCAAAATGATCCTATATGTGATGTAAGATTGTTCATGCAGTCTTTCTCTAATGAACTATCACCAATTTGTCGGTATTTTAGAGTGTTTTTATGGTTTTTTAGTTAGATTTTTGTGCCCTATTTTAGTGACCGAAAAATTCTTTGAGAATCGGTCGAATTTCTTCCAGTTTGCTCCTACATGTGATATAAGATTGTTCACGCATCTTTCTCGAATGAACTATCACCAAATGGTCGTAATTTTAGCGTCTTTTTACGGTTTTATACTTAGTTTTGGGGCCCGATTTTCGTAATCGAAAAATTATTTCGAATCGGGCAATTTCTACCAAAATGATCCTACATGTGATGTAAGATTGTTCATGCAGTCTTTCTCGAATGAACTATCACCAAATGGTAGGAATTTTAGCGTCTTTTTACGGTTTTATACATAGTTTTGGTGCTCAATTTAAAGCTGAAATATTGTTTGAGAATCGGACGAATTTCTACTGAATGCTCCTACATGTGATATAAGATTGTTCATGCGGTCTTTCTCGAATGAACTATCACCAAATGGTCGAATTTGAGCGTCTTTTTACGGTTTTATACATAGTTTTGGGGCCCGATTTTCGTAAGAAAAATTATTTGAATCGGGCAATTTCTACCAAAATGATCCTATATGTGATGTAAGATTGTTCATGCGGTCTTTGTCGAATGAACTATCACCAAATGGTCGTAATTTGAGCGTCTTTTTACGGTTTTATACTTAGTTTTGGGGCCCGATTTTCGTGACCGAAAAATTCTTTGAGAATCGGACCAATTTCTACGAATGCTCCTACATGTGATATAAGATTGTTCACGCAGTCTTTCTCGAATGAACTATCACCAAATGGTCGTAATTTTAGCGTCTTTTACGGTTTTATACTTAGTTTTGGGGCCCGATTTTCGTGACCGAAAAATTATTTGAGAATCGGACAATTTCTACCGAATGCTCCTACATGTGATATAAGATTGTTCACGCAGTCTTTCTCGAATGAACTATCACGAAATGGTCGTAATTTGAGCGTCTTTTTACGGTTTTATACATAGTTTTGGGGCCCGATTTAGTAAGAAAAATTGTTTGGAATCGGACAATTTCTACGAGAATGCTCCTACATATGATATAAGATTGTTCATGCAGTCTTTCTCGAATGAACTATCACCAAATGGTGAATTTTAGCATCTTTTACGGTTTTATACATAGTTTTTGGTGCTCAATTTCCGTGGCGAAATATTGTTTGAGAATCGGACGAATTTCTACCGAATGCTCCTACATGTGATATAAGATTGTTCATGCAGTCTTTCTCGAATGAACTATCACCAAATGGTCGAATTTGAGCGTCTTTTTACGGTTTTATACATAGTTTTGGGGCCCGATTTTCGTAACCGAAAAATTATTTGAATCGAGGCAATTTCTACCAAAATGATCCTATGTGATGTAAGATTGTTCATGCAGTCTTTCTCGAATGAACTATCACCAAATGGTGAATTTTAGCGTCTTTTTATGGTTTTATACTTAGTTTTTGTGCCCGATTTTCGTGACCGAAAAATTCTTTGAGAATCGGACAATTTCTACGAATGCTCCTACATGTGATATAAGATTGTTCACGCAGTCTTTCTCGAATGAACTATCACCAAATGGTCGTAATTTTAGCGTCTTTTTACGGTTTTATACTTAGTTTTGGTGCTCAATTTAGTAACCAAAAATTGTTTGAGAATCGGACGAATTTCTACGGAATGCTCCTACATATGATATAAGATTGTTCATGCGGTCTTTCTCGAATGAACTATCACCAAATGGTCGGAATTTGAGCGTTTTTACGGTTTTATACATAGTTTTGGGGCCCGATTTTCGTAATCGAAAAATTATTTGAATCGGGCAATTTCTACCAAAATGATCCTACATGTGATTTAAGATTGTTCATGCAGTCTTTCTCGAATGAACTATCACCAAATGGTCGAATTTGAGCGTCTTTTTACGGTTTTATACATAGTTTTGGGGCCCGATTTTCGTAAGAAAAATATTTCGGAATCGGGCAATTTCTACCAAAATGATCCTACATGTGATGTAAGATTGTTCATGCAGTCTTTCTCGAATGAACTATCACCAAATGGTCAATTTTATCGCCTTTTTACGGTTTTATACTTAGTTTTTGGGGCCCAATTTTCGTGACCAAAAATTATTTCAGAATCGGACGAATTTCTACTGAATGCTCCTACATGTGATATAAGATTGTTCATGCAGTCTTTCTCGAATGAACTATCATCAAATGGTCGGAATTTTAGCGTCTTTTTACGGTTTTATACATAGTTTTGGTGCCCAATTTTCGTAATCGAAAAATTGTTTGAGAATCGGACAAATTTCTACTGAATGCTCCTACATGTGATGTAAGATTGTTCATGCAGTCTTTCTCGAATGAACTATCACCAAATGGTCGAATTTTAGCGTCTTTTTACGGTTTTATACATAGTTTTGGTGCCCGATTTTCGTGACCGAAAAATTGTTTGAGAATCGGACAATTTCTACGAATGCTCCTACATATGATATAAGATTGTTCATGCAGTCTTTCTCGAATGAACTATCACCAAATGGTCGGAATTTGAGCGTTTTTTTACGGTTTTATACATAGTTTTTGGGGCCCAATTTTCGTAACCGAAAAATTATTTCGGAATCAGACGAATTTCTACCAAAATGATCCTACATGTGATTTAAGATTGTTCATGCAGTCTTTCTCGAATGAACTAGCGTATTTTTACGGTTTTATACATAGTTTTTGGGGCCCAATTTTCGTAACCAAAAAATTGTTTCAGAATCAGACGAATTTCTACCGGAATACTCCTAGATGTGATATAATATTGTTCATGCAGTCTTTCTCGAATGAACTATCACCAAATGGTCGGAATTTTAGCGTCTTTTTACGGTCTTATACATAGTTTTTGGGGCCTACTTTTCGTAACCGAAAAATTATTTCGGAATCAGATGAATTTCTACCAAAATGATCCTACATGTGATGTAAGATTGTTCATGTAGTCTTTCTCGAATGAACTATCACCAAATGGTCGGAATTTTAGCGTCTTTTTACGGTTTTATACATAGTTTTTGGTGCCCAATTTTCGTAACCGAAAAATTGTTTCGGAATCGGACGAATTTCTACCAGAATGCTCCTACATGTGATGCAAGATTGTTCAAGCAGTCTTTCTCGAATGAACTATCACCCAATGGTCGTAATTTGAGCGTCTTTTTACGGTTTTATACATAGTTTTTGGAGCCCAATATTCGAAACCGAAAAATTGTTTCAGAATCGGACGAATTTCTACCAGAATGCTCCTACATGTGATGTAAGATTGTTCATGCAGTGTTTCTCGAATGAACTATCACCAAATGGTCGGAATTTGAGCGTCTTTTTACGGTTTTATACATACTTTTTGGGGCCCAATATTCGTAACCGAAAAATTGTTTCAGAATCGGACGAATTTCTACCAGAATGCTCCTACATGTGATGTAAGATTGTTCATGCAGTCTTTCTCGAATGAACTATCACCAAATGGTCGGAATTTTAGCGTCTTTTTACGGTTTTATACTTAGTTTTTGGTGCCAAATATGTAATATTGTTCATGCGGTCTTTGTCGAATGAACTATCACCAAATGGTCGTAATTTGAGCGTCTTTTTACGGTTTAATACATAGTTTTTGGGGCCCAATTTCCGAAACCTAAAAATTGTTTCAGAATCAGACGAATTTCTACCAGAATGCTCCTACATGTGATGTAATATTGTTCATGCAGTCTTTCTCGAATGAACTATCACCAAATGGTTGGAATTTTAGCGTCTTTTTACGGTTTTATACATAGTTTTTGGTGCCCAATTTTCGTAACCGAAAAATTGTTTCGGAATCGGACGAATTTCTACCAGAATGCTCCTACATGTGATGCAAGATTGTTCAAGCAGTCTTTCTCGAATGAACTATCACCAAATGGTCGTAATTTGAGCGTCTTTTTACGGTTTTATACATAGTTTTTGGAGCCCAATATTCGAAACCGAAAAATTGTTTCAGAATCGGACGAATTTCTACCAGAATGCTCCTACATGTGATGTAAGATTGTTCATCCAGTCTTTCTCGAATGAACTATCACCAAATGGTCGGAATTTGAGCGTCTTTTTACGGTTTTATACATACTTTTTGGGGCCCAATATTCGTAACCGAAAAATTGTTTCAGAATCGGACGAATTTCTAAAAGAATGAAACTACAGTTGATGTAATATTGTTCATGCAGTCTTTCTCTAATGAACTATCACCAAATGTTCGGAATTTTAGCGTATTTTAACGGTTTTTTACTGAGTTTTTGGTGCCCAATTTGTAATATTGTTCATGCAGTCTTTGTCGAATGAACTATCACCAAATGGTCGTAATTTGAGCGTCTTTTTACGGTTTTATACATAGTTTTTGGGGCCCAATTTCCGTAACCGAAAAATTGTTTCAGAATCAGACGAATTTCTACCAGAATGCTCCTACATGTGATGTAATATTGTTCATGCAGTCTTTCTCGAATGAACTATCACCAAATGGTCGGAATTTTAGCGTCTTTTTACGGTTTTATACATAGTTTTTGGTGCCCAATTTTCGTAACCGAAAAATTGTTTCGGAATCGGACGAATTTCTACCAGAATGCTCCTACATGTGATGCAAGATTGTTCAAGCAGTCTTTCTCGAATGAACTATCACCAAATGGTCGTAATTTGAGCGTCTTTTTACGGTTTTATACATAGTTTTTGGAGCCCAATATTCGAAACCGAAAAATTGTTTCAGAATCGGACGAATTTCTACCAGAATGCTCCTACATGTGATGTAAGATTGTTCATGCAGTCTTTCTCGAATGAACTATCACCAAATGGTCGGAATTTGAGCGTCTTTTTACGATTTTATACATACTTTTTGGGGCCCAATATTCGTAACCGAAAAATTGTTTCAGAATCGGACGAATTTCTACCAGAATGATCCTACATGTGATGTAAGATTGTTCATGCAGTCTTTCTCGAATGAACTATCACCAAATGGTCGGAATTTTAGCGTCTTTTTACGGTTTTATACTTAGTTTTTGGTGCCCAATTTGTAATATTGTTCATGCAGTCTTTGTCGAATGAACTATCACCAAATAATTCGTAATTTGAGCGTCTTTTTACGGTTTTATACATAGTTTTTGGGGCCCGATTTCCGTAACCGAAAAATTGTTTGAGAATCGACAATTTCTACTGAATGCTCCTACATGTGATGTAATATTGTTCATGCAGTCTTTCTCGAATGAACTATCACCAAATGGTCGAATTTTAGCGTCTTTTTACGGTTTTATACATAGTTTTGGTGCCCGATTTTCGTAACCGAAAAATTGTTTCGAATCGGACGAATTTCTACGAATGCTCCTACATGTGATGCAAGATTGTTCAAGCGATCTTTCTCGAATGAACTATCACCAAATGGTCGTAATTTGAGCGTCTTTTTACGGTTTTATACATAGTTTTGGAGCCCAATATTGAAACCGAAAAATTGTTTGAGAATCGGGCCAATTTCTACGAATGCTCCTACATGTGATGTAAGATTGTTCATGCAGTCTTTCTCGAATGAACTATCACCAAATGGTTGGAATTTGAGCGTCTTTTTACGGTTTTATACATACTTTTTGGGGCCCAATATTCGTAATCGAAAAATTGTTTGAGAATCGGACGAATTTCTACGAGAATGATCCTACATGTGATGTAAGATTGTTCATGCAGTCTTTCTCGAATGAACTATCACCAAATGGTCGGAATTTTAGCGTCTTTTTACGGTTTTATACTTAGTTTTTGGTGCCCAATTTGTAATATTGTTCATGCGGTCTTTGTCGAATGAACAATCACCAAATGGTCTAAATTTGAGCGTCTTTTTACGGTTTTATACATAGTTTTGGGGCCCAATTTAGTAATCAAAAATTGTTTGAGAATCGGGCAATTTCTACCAGAATGCTCCTACATGTGATGTAATATTGTTCATGCAGTCTTTCTCGAATGAACTATCACCAAATGGTCGGAATTTTAGCGTCTTTTTACGGTTTTATACATAGTTTTTGGTGCCCAATTTTCGTAACCGAAAAATTGTTTCGGAATCGGACGAATTTCTACCAGAATGCTCCTACATGTGATGCAAGATTGTTCAAGCAGTCTTTCTCGAATGAACTATCACCAAATGGTCGTAATTTGAGCGTCTTTTTACGGTTTTATACATAGTTTTTGGAGCCCAATATTCGAAACCGAAAAATTGTTTCTGAATCGGACGAATTTCTACCAGAATGCTCCTACATGTGATGTAAGATTGTTCATGCAGTCTTTCTCGAATGAACTATCACCAAATGGTCGGAATTTGAGCGTCTTTTTACGGTTTTATACATACTTTTTGGGGCCCAATATTCGTAACCGAAAAATTGTTTCAGAATCGGACGAATTTCTACCAGAATGATCCTACATGTGATGTAAGATTGTTCATGCAGTCTTTCTCGAATGAACTATCACCAAATGGTCGGAATTTTAGCGTCTTTTTACGGTTTTATACTTAGTTTTGGTGCCCAATTTGTAATATTGTTCATGCGGTCTTTGTCGAATGAACTATCACCAAATGGTCGTAATTTGAGCGTCTTTTTACGGTTTTATACATAGTTTTGGGGCCCGATTTCCGTAACCGAAAAATTGTTTGAGAATCGGGCAATTTCTACTGAATGCTCCTACATGTGATGTAATATTGTTCATGCGGTCTTTCTCGAATGAACTATCACCAAATGGTCGAATTTTAGCGTCTTTTTACGGTTTTATACATAGTTTTTGGTGCCCGATTTTCGTAATCAAAAATTGTTTCGGAATCGGACGAATTTCTACCAGAATGCTCCTACATGTGATGCAAGATTGTTCAAGCAGTCTTTCTCGAATGAACTATCACCAAATGGTCGTAATTTGAGCGTCTTTTTACGGTTTTATACATAGTTTTTGGAGCCCAATATTCGAAACCGAAAAATTGTTTCGGAATCGGACGAATTTCTACCAGAATGCTCCTACATGTGATGTAAGATTGTTCATGCAGTCTTTCTCGAATGAACTATCACCAAATGGTCGGAATTTGAGCGTCTTTTTACGGTTTTATACATACTTTTTGGGGCCCAATATTCGTAACCGAAAAATTGTTTCAGAATCGGACGAATTTCTACCAGAATGCTCCTACATGTGATGTAAGATTGTTCATGCAGTCTTTCTCGAATGAACTATCACCAAATGGTCGAATTTTAGCGTCTTTTTACGGTTTTATACTTAGTTTTGGTGCCCGATTTGTAATATTGTTCATGCGGTCTTTGTCGAATGAACTATCACCAAATGGTCGTAATTTGAGCGTCTTTTACGGTTTTATACATAGTTTTGGGGCCCGATTTCCGTAACGAAAAATTGTTTGAGAATCGGGCAATTTCTACTGAATGCTCCTACATGTGATGTAATATTGTTCATGCAGTCTTTCTCGAATGAACTATCACCAAATGGTCGGAATTTTAGCGTCTTTTTACGGTTTTATACATAGTTTTTGGTGCCCAATTTTCGTAACCGAAAAATTGTTTCGGAATCGGACGAATTTCTACCAGAATGCTCCTACATGTGATGCAAGATTGTTCAAGCAGTCTTTCTCGAATGAACTATCACCAAATGGTCGTAATTTGAGCGTCTTTTTACGGTTTTATACATAGTTTTTGGAGCCCAATATTCAAACCGAAAAATTGTTTCAGAATCGGACGAATTTCTACCAGAATGCTCCTACATGTGATGTAAGATTGTTCATGCAGTCTTTCTCGAATGAACTATCACCAAATGGTCGGAATTTGAGCGTCTTTTTACGGTTTTATACATACTTTTTGGGGCCCAATATTCGTAACAGAAAAATTGTTTCAGAATCGGACGAATTTCTACCAGAATGATCCTACATGTGATGTAAGATTGTTCATGCAGTCTTTCTCGAATGAACTATCACCAAATGGTCGGAATTTTAGCGTCTTTTTACGGTTTTATACTTAGTTTTTGGTGCCCAATTTGTAATATTGTTAATGCGGAGTTTGTCGAATGAACTATCACCAAGGGGTCATAATTTGATCGTCTTTTTGCGGGTTTATACATAGTTTTGGGGCCCGATTTCGTAACCGAAAAATTGTTTGAGAATCGGGCAATTTCTACTGAATGCTCCTACATGTGATGTAATATTGTTCATGCAGTCTTTCTCGAATGAACTATCACCAAATGGTCGGAATTTTAGCGTCTTTTACGGTTTTATACATAGTTTTGGTGCCCGATTTTCGTAATCGAAAAATTGTTTGAATCGGACGAATTTCTACCGAATGCTCCTACATGTGATGCAAGATTGTTCAGTCTTTCTCGAATGAACTATCACCAAATGGTCGTAATTTGAGCGTCTTTTTACGGTTTTATACATAGTTTTGGAGCCCAATATTGAAACCGAAAAATTGTTTGAGAATCGGACGAATTTCTACTGAATGCTCCTACATGTGATGTAAGATTGTTCATGCAGTCTTTCTCGAATGAACTATCACCAAATGGTCGGAATTTGAGCGTCTTTTTACGGTTTTATAAAAACTTTTTGGGGCCCAATATTCGTAAGAAAAATTGTTTGAGAATCGGACAATTTCTACGAATGATCCTACATGTGATGTAAGATTGTTCATGCAGTCTTTCTCGAATGAACTATCACCAAATGGTCGGAATTTTAGCGTCTTTTTACGGTTTTATACTTAGTTTTGGTGCCCAATTTGTAATATTGTTCATGCGGTCTTTGTCGAATGAACTATCACCAAATGGTCGTAATTTGAGCGTCTTTTTACGGTTTTATACATAGTTTTGGGGCCCGATTTCCGTAATCGAAAAATTGTTTGAGAATCGGGCAATTTCTACCAGAATGCTCCTACATGTGATGTAATATTGTTCATGCAGTCTTTCTCGAATGAACTATCACCAAATGGTCGGAATTTTAGCGTCTTTTTACGGTTTTATACATAGTTTTTGGTGCCCAATTTTCGTAACCGAAAAATTGTTTCGGAATCGGACGAATTTCTACCAGAATGCTCCTACATGTGATGCAAGATTGTTCAAGCAGTCTTTCTCGAATGAACTATCACCAAATGGTCGTAATTTGAGCGTCTTTTTACGGTTTTATACATAGTTTTTGGAGCCCAATATTCGAAACCGAAAAATTGTTTCAGAATCGGACGAATTTCTACCAGAATGCTCCTACATGTGATGTAAGATTGTTCATGCAGTCTTTCTCGAATGAACTATCACCAAATGGTCGGAATTTGAGCGTCTTTTTACGGTTTTATACATACTTTTTGGGGCCCAATATTCGTAACCGAAAAATTGTTTCAGAATCGGACGAATTTCTACCAGAATGATCCTACATGTGATGTAAGATTGTTCATGCAGTCTTTCTCGAATGAACTATCACCAAATGGTCGGAATTTTAGCGTCTTTTTACGGTTTTATACTTAGTTTTGGTGCCCGATTTGTAATATTGTTCATGCGATCTTTGTCGAATGAACAATCACCAAATGGTCGTAATTTGAGCGTCTTTTTACGGTTTTATACATAGTTTTGGGGCCCGATTTAGTAACCGAAAAATTGTTTGAGAATCGGGCAATTTCTACTGAATGCTCCTACATGTGATGTAATATTGTTCATGCAGTCTTTCTCGAATGAACTATAACCAAATGGTCGGAATTTTAGCGTCTTTTTACGGTTTTATACATAGTTTTGGTGCCCGATTTTAAGTAGAAAAATTGTTTGGAATCGGGCAATTTCTACGAATGCTCCTACATGTGATGCAAGATTGTTCAAGCGGTCTTTCTCGAATGAACTATCACCAAATGGTCGTAATTTGAGCGTCTTTTTACGGTTTTATACATAGTTTTGGAGCCCAATATTGACCGAAAAATTGTTTCTGAATCGTACTATTTTCTACCTGAATGCTCCTACATGTGATATAAGATTGTTCATGCAGTCTTTCTCGAATGAACTATCACCAAATGGTCGGAATTTGAGCGTCTTTTTACGGTTTTATACATACTTTTTGGGGCCCAATATTCGTAACCGAAAAATTGTTTCAGAATCGGACGAATTTCTACCAGAATGCTCCTACATGTGATGTAAGATTGTTCATGCAGTTTTTCTCGAATGAACTATCACCAAATGGTCAGAATTTTATCGTCTTTTTACGGTTTTATACTTAGTTTTTGGTGCCCAATTTGTAATATTGTTCATGCAGTCTTTGTCGAATGAACTATCACCAAATGGTCGTAATTTGAGCGTCTTTTTACGGTTTTATACTTAGTTTTTGGGGCCCGATTTAAACCGAAAAATTGTTTCAGAATCAGACGAATTTCTACCAGAATGCTCCTACATGTGATGTAATATTGTTCATGCAGTCTTTCTCGAATGAACTATCACCAAATGGTCGGAATTTTAGCGTCTTTTTACGGTTTTATACATAGTTTTTGGTGCCCAATTTTCGTAACCGAAAAATTGTTTCGGAATCGGACGAATTTCTACCAGAATGCTCCTACATGTGATGCAAGATTGTTCAAGCAGTCTTTCTCGAATGAACTATCACCAAATGGTCGTAATTTGAGCGTCTTTTTACGGTTTTATACATAGTTTTTGGAGCCCAATATTCGAAACCGAAAAATTGTTTCAGAATCGGACGAATTTCTACCAGAATGCTCCTACATGTGATGTAAGATTGTTCATGCAGTCTTTCTCGAATGAACTATCACCAAATGGTCGGAATTTGAGCGTCTTTTTACGGTTTTATACATACTTTTTGGGGCCCAATATTCGTAACCGAAAAATTGTTTCAGAATCGGACGAATTTCTACGAATGATCCTACATGTGATGTAAGATTGTTCATGCGGTCTTTCTCGAATGAACTATCACCAAATGGTCGGAATTTTAGCGTCTTTTACGGTTTTATACTTAGTTTTGGTGCCCAATTTGTAATATTGTTCATGCGATCTTTGTCGAATGAACTATCACCAAATAATTCGTAATTTGAGCGTCTTTTTACGGTTTTATACATAGTTTTTGGGGCCCGATTTCCGTAACCGAAAAATTGTTTTAATCGGGCAATTTCTACTGAATGCTCCTACATGTGATGTAATATTGTTCATGCAGTCTTTCTCGAATGAACTATCACCAAATGGTCGGAATTTTAGCGTCTTTTACGGTTTTATACATAGTTTTGGTGCCCGATTTTGTAATCGAAAAATTGTTTGAATCGGGACAATTTCTACCGAATGCTCCTACATGTGATGCAAGATTGTTCAAGCAGTCTTTCTCGAATGAACTATCACCAAATGGTCGTAATTTGAGCGTCTTTTTACGGTTTTATACATAGTTTTTGGAGCCCAATATTCGAAACCGAAAAATTGTTTCAGAATCGGACGAATTTCTACCAGAATGCTCCTACATGTGATGTAAGATTGTTCATGCAGTCTTTCTCGAATGAACTATCACCAAATGGTCGGAATTTGAGCGTCTTTTTACGGTTTTATACATACTTTTTGGGGCCCAATATTCGTAACCGAAAAATTGTTTCAGAATCGGACGAATTTCTACCAGAATGATCCTACATGTGATGTAAGATTGTTCATGCAGTCTTTCTCGAATGAACTATCACCAAATGGTCGGAATTTTAGCGTCTTTTTACGGTTTTATACTTAGTTTTTGGTGCCCAATTTGTAATATTGTTCATGCAGTCTTTGTCGAATGAACTATCACCAAATGGTCGTAATTTGAGCGTCTTTTTACGGTTTTATACTTAGTTTTTGGGGCCCAATTTTCGTGACCGAAAAATTATTTCAGAATCGGACGAATTTCTACCAGAATGCTCCTACATCTGATATAAGATTGTTCACGCAGTCTTTCTCGAATGAACTATCACGAAATGGTCGTAATTTGAGCGTCTTTTTACGGTTTTATACATAGTTTTTGGGGCCCAATTTCCGTAACCGAAAAATTGTTTCGGAATCGGACGAATTTCTACCAGAATGCTCCTACATATGATATAAGATTGTTCATGCAGTCTTTCTCGAATGAACTATCACCAAATGGTCGGAATTTTAGCATCTTTTTACGGTTTTATACATAGTTTTTGGGGCCCAATTTCCGTAACCGAAAAATTGTTTCAGAATCAGACGAATTTCTACCAGAATGCTCCTACATGTGATGTAAGATTGTTCATGCAGTCTTTCTCGAATGAACTATCACCAAATGGTCGGAATTTTAGCGTCTTTTTACGGTTTTATACTTAGTTTTTGGTGCCCAATTTGTAATATTGTTCATGCAGTCTTTGTCGAATGAACTATCACCAAATGGTCGTAATTTGAGCGTCTTTTTACGGTTTTATACTTAGTTTTTGGGGCCCAATTTTCGTGACCGAAAAATTCTTTCAGAATCGGACGAATTTCTACCAGAATGCTCCTACATGTGATATAAGATTGTTCACGCAGTCTTTCTCGAATGAACTATCACCAAATGGTCGTAATTTTAGCGTCTTTTTACGGTTTTATACTTAGTTTTTGGTGCTCAATTTCCGTAACCAAAAAATTGTTTCAGAATCGGACGAATTTCTACCAGAATGCTCCTACATATGATATAAGATTGTTCTTTAAGTCTTTCTCGAATGAACTATCACCAAATAATTCGAATTTGAGCGTTTTTACGGTTTTATACATAGTTTTGGGGCCCGATTTTCGTAATCGAAAAATTATTTGAATCGGGCAATTTCTACCAAAATGATCCTACATGTGATTTAAGATTGTTCATGCGTCTTTCTCGAATGAACTATCACCAAATGGTCGGAATTTGAGCGTCTTTTACGGTTTTATACATAGTTTTGGGGCCCGATTTTCGTAAGAAAAAATATTTGAATCGGGCAATTTCTACCAAAATGATCCTACATGTGATGTAAGATTGTTCATGCAGTCTTTCTCGAATGAACTATCACCAAATGGTGTGTTTTTTGTCGCCTTTTTACGGTTTTATTGTTAGTTTTTGGGGCCCAATTTTCGTGACCAAAAAATTATTTCAGAATCGGACGAATTTCTACCAGAATGCTCCTACATGTGATATAAGATTGTTCATGCAGTCTTTCTCGAATGAACTATCATCAAATGGTCGGAATTTTAGCGTCTTTTTACGGTTTTATACATAGTTTTTGGTGCCCAATTTTCGTAACCGAAAAATTGTTTCAGAATCGGACAAATTTCTACCAGAATGCTCCTACATGTGATGTAAGATTGTTCATGCAGTCTTTCTCGAATGAACTATCACCAAATGGTCGGAATTTTAGCGTCTTTTTACGGTTTTATACATAGTTTTTGGTGCCCAATTTTCGTGACCGAAAAATTGTTTCAGAATCGGACGAATTTCTACCAGAATGCTCCTACATATGATATAAGATTGTTCATGCAGTCTTTCTCGAATGAACTATCACCAAATGGTCGGAATTTGAGCGTTTTTTTACGGTTTTATACATAGTTTTTGGGGCCCAATTTTGTGTAGAAAAATTATTTCGAATCGAGGCAATTTCTACCAAAATTATCCTACATGTGATTTAAGATTGTTCATGCAGTCTTTCTCGAATGAACTAGCGTATTTTTACGGTTTTATACATAGTTTTTGGGGCCCAATTTTCGTAACCAAAAAATTGTTTCAGAATCAGACGAATTTCTACCGGAATACTCCTAGATGTGATATAATATTGTTCATGCAGTCTTTCTCGAATGAACTATCACCAAATGGTCGGAATTTTAGCGTCTTTTTACGGTCTTATACATAGTTTTGGGGCTACTTTTTCGTAGAAAAATTATTTGAATCGGATGAATTTCTACCAAAATGATCCTACATGTGATGTAAGATTGTTCATGTAGTCTTTCTCGAATGAACTATCACCAAATGGTCGAATTTTAGCGTCTTTTTACGGTTTTATACATAGTTTTGGTGCCCGATTTTGTGCGAAAAATTGTTTCGGAATCGGACGAATTTCTACCAGAATGCTCCTACATGTGATGCAAGATTGTTCAAGCAGTCTTTCTCGAATGAACTATCACCCAATGGTCGTAATTTGAGCGTCTTTTTACGGTTTTATACATAGTTTTTGGAGCCCAATATTCGAAACCGAAAAATTGTTTCAGAATCGGACGAATTTCTACCAGAATGCTCCTACATGTGATGTAAGATTGTTCATGCAGTCTTTCTCGAATGAACTATCACCAAATGGTCGGAATTTGAGCGTCTTTTTACGGTTTTATACATACTTTTTGGGGCCCAATATTCGTAACCGAAAAATTGTTTCAGAATCGGACGAATTTCTACCAGAATGATCCTACATGTGATGTAAGATTGTTCATGCAGTCTTTCTCGAATGAACTATCACCAAATGGTCGGAATTTTAGCGTCTTTTTACGGTTTTATACTTAGTTTTTGGTGCCCAATTTGTAATATTGTTCATGCAGTCTTTGTCGAATGAACTATCACCAAATGGTCGTAATTTGAGCGTCTTTTTACGGTTTTATACATAGTTTTTGGGGCCCGATTTAACTTAGAAAAATTGTTTGAGAATCGGGCAATTTCTACCAGAATGATCCTACATGTGATGTAATATTGTTCATGCAGTCTTTCTCGAATGAACTATCACCAAATGGTTGGAATTTTAGCGTCTTTTTACGGTTTTATACATAGTTTTGGTGCCCGATTTTCGTAATCAAAAATTGTTTGGAATCGGACAATTTCTACCGAATGCTCATACATGTGATGCAAGATAGTACAAGCATTATTTCTCGAATAAACTATCACAAAATGGTATTAATTTCAGCGTCTTTATACGGTATAATACATAATTATAGGAGCCCAATATTCTAAACCTAAAAATTGTTTCAGAATCGGACGAATTTTTAAAAGAATTCTCCTAAATGTGATGTAATATTGTTCATGCAGTATTTCTATAATGAACTATCACCAAATGGTCGTAATTTGAGCTTCTTTTTACTGTTTTATACATACTTTTTGGCGCCCAATATTCGTAAGAAAAATTGTTTGAGAATCGGACGAATTTCTACTGAATGATCCTACATGTGATGTAAGATTGTTCATGCAGTCTTTCTCGAATGAACTATCACCAAATGGTCGGAATTTCAGCGTCTTTTTACGGTTTTATACTTAGTTTTGGTGCCCAATTTGTAATATTGTTCATGCGGTCTTTGTCGAATGAACTATCACCAAATGGTCGTAATTTGAGCGTCTTTTTACGGTTTTATACATAGTTTTGGGGCCCGATTTCCGTAACGAAAAATTGTTTGAGAATCGGGCAATTTCTACGAGAATGCTCCTACATGTGATGTAATATTGTTCATGCAGTCTTTCTCGAATGAACTATCACCAAATGGTCGGAATTTTAGCGTCTTTTTACGGTTTTATACATAGTTTTGGTGCCCGATTTTCGTAGAATCAAAATTGTTTGAATCGGACGAATTTCTACGAGAATGCTCCTACATGTGATGCAAGATTGTTCAAGAAGACTTTCTCGAAAGAACAATCACCAAAACGTCGTAATTTGAGCGTCTTTTTACGGTTTTATACATAGTTTTGGAGCCCAATATTCGAAACCGAAAAATTGTTTGAGAATCGGACGAATTTCTACTGAATGCTCCTACATGTGATGTAAGATTGTTCATGCAGTCTTTCTCGAATGAACTATCACCAAATGGTGAATTTGAGCGTCTTTTACGGTTTATACATACTTTTTGGGGCCCAATATTCGTAATCGAAAAATTGTTTGAGAATCGGACGAATTTCTACGAGAATGATCCTACATGTGATGTAAGATTGTTCATGCAGTCTTTCTCGAATGAACTATCACCAAATGGTCGGAATTTTAGCGTCTTTTTACGGTTTTATACTTAGTTTTGGTGCCCAATTTGTAATATTGTTCATGCAGTCTTTGTCGAATGAACTATCACCAAATAATTAAGTAATTTGAGCGTCTTTTTACGGTTTTATACATAGTTTTTGGAGCCCGATTTACGTAACCGAAAAATTGTTTGAATCGGGCAATTTCTACCAGAATGCTCCTACATGTGATGTAATATTGTTCATGCAGTCTTTCTCGAATGAACTATCACCAAATGGTCGGAATTTTAGCGTCTTTTTACGGTTTTATACATAGTTTTGGTGCCCAATTTTAAGTAGAAAAATTGTTTGAATCGGACGAATTTCTACCAGAATGCTCCTACATGTGATGCAAGATTGTTCAAGCAGTCTTTCTCGAATGAACTATCACCAAATGGTCGTAATTTGAGCGTCTTTTTACGGTTTTATACATAGTTTTTGGAGCCCAATATTCGAAACCGAAAAATTGTTTCAGAATCGGACGAATTTCTACCAGAATGCTCCTACATGTGATGTAAGATTGTTCATGCAGTCTTTCTCGAATGAACTATCACCAAATGGTCGGAATTTGAGCGTCTTTTTACGGTTTTATACATACTTTTTGGGGCCCAATATTCGTAACCGAAAAATTGTTTCAGAATCGGACGAATTTCTACCAGAATGATCCTACATGTGATGTAAGATTGTTCATGCAGTCTTTCTCGAATGAACTATCACCAAATGGTCGGAATTTTAGCGTCTTTTTACGGTTTTATACTTAGTTTTTGGTGCCCAATTTGTAATATTGTTCATGCAGTCTTTGTCGAATGAACTATCACCAAATGGTCGTAATTTGAGCGTCTTTTTACGGTTTTATACATAGTTTTTGGGGCCCAATATTCGTAAGAAAAATTGTTTGAGAATCGGGCAATTTCTACTGAATGCTCCTACATGTGATGTAATATTGTTCATGCGGTCTTTCTCGAATGAACTATCACCAAATGGTCGGAATTTTAGCGTCTTTTTACGGTTTTATACATAGTTTTGGTGCCCGATTTTCGTAGAAAAATTGTTTGAATCGGACGAATTTCTACCGGAATGCTCCTACATGTGATGCAAGATTGTTCAAGCAGTCTTTCTCGAATGAACTATCACCAAATGGTCGTAATTTGAGCGTCTTTTTACGGTTTTATACATAGTTTTTGGAGCCCAATATTCGAAACCGAAAAATTGTTTCAGAATCGGACGAATTTCTACCAGAATGCTCCTACATGTGATGTAAGATTGTTCATGCAGTCTTTCTCGAATGAACTATCACCAAATGGTCGGAATTTGAGCGTCTTTTTACGGTTTTATACATACTTTTTGGGGCCCAATATTCGTAACCGAAAAATTGTTTCAGAATCGGACGAATTTCTACCAGAATGATCCTACATGTGATGTAAGATTGTTCATGCAGTCTTTCTCGAATGAACTATCACCAAATGGTCGGAATTTTAGCGTCTTTTTACGGTTTTATACTTAGTTTTTGGTGCCCAATTTGTAATATTGTTCATGCAGTCTTTGTCGAATGAACTATCACCAAATGGTCGTAATTTGAGCGTCTTTTTACGGTTTTATACTTAGTTTTTGGGGCCCAATTTTCGTGACCGAAAAATTATTTCAGAATCGGACGAATTTCTACCAGAATGCTCCTACATCTGATATAAGATTGTTCACGCAGTCTTTCTCGAATGAACTATCACGAAATGGTCGTAATTTGAGCGTCTTTTTACGGTTTTATACATAGTTTTTGGGGCCCAATTTCCGTAACCGAAAAATTGTTTCGGAATCGGACGAATTTCTACCAGAATGCTCCTACATATGATATAAGATTGTTCATGCAGTCTTTCTCGAATGAACTATCACCAAATGGTCGGAATTTTAGCATCTTTTTACGGTTTTATACATAGTTTTTGGGGCCCAATTTCCGTAACCGAAAAATTGTTTCAGAATCAGACGAATTTCTACCAGAATGCTCCTACATGTGATGTAATATTGTTCATGCAGTCTTTCTCGAATGAACTATCACCAAATGGTCGGAATTTTAGCGTCTTTTTACGGTTTTATACATAGTTTTTGGTGCCCAATTTTCGTAACCGAAAAATTGTTTCGGAATCAGACGAATTTCTACCAGAATGCTCCTACATGTGATGCAAGATTGTTCAAGCAGTCTTCCTCGAATGAACTATCACCAAATGGTCGTAATTTGAGCGTCTTTTTACGGTTTTATACATAGTTTTTGGAGCCCAATATTCGAAACCGAAAAATTGTTTCAGAATCGGACGAATTTCTACCAGAATGCTCCTACATGTGATGTAAGATTGTTCATGCAGTCTTTCTCGAATGAACTATCACCAAATGGTCGGAATTTGAGCGTCTTTTTACGGTTTTATACATACTTTTTGGGGCCCAATATTCGTAACCGAAAAATTGTTTCAGAATCGGACGAATTTCTACCAGAATGATCCTTCATGTGATTTTATATTGTTCATGCAGTATTTCTCGAATGAACTATCACCAAATGGTCGGAATTTTAGGGTCTTTTTACGGTTTTATACTTAGTTTTGGTGCCCAATTTGTAATATTGTTCATGCGGTCTTTGTCGAATGAACTATCACCAAATGGTCGTAATTTGAGCGTCTTTTTACGGTTTTATACTTAGTTTTGGGGCCCGATTTTCGTGACCGAAAAATTATTTGAGAATCGGACGAATTTCTACGAGAATGCTCCTACATCGATATAAGATTGTTCACGTGATCTTTCTCGAATGAACTATCACGAAATGGTCGTAATTTGAGCGTCTTTTTACGGTTTTATACATAGTTTTGGGGCCCGATTTCCGTAGAAAAATTGTTTGAATCGGACGAATTTCTACTGAATGCTCCTACATATGATATAAGATTGTTCATGCGGTCTTTCTCGAATGAACTATCACCAAATGGTGAATTTTAGCATCTTTTTACGGTTTTATACATAGTTTTGGGGCCCGATTTCCGTAACCGAAAAATTGTTTGAGAATCGGGGCAATTTCTACTGAATGCTCCTACATGTGATGTAATATTGTTCATGCAGTCTTTCTCGAATGAACTATCACCAAATGGTCGGAATTTTAGCGTCTTTTTACGGTTTTATACATAGTTTTGGTGCCCGATTTTAACCGAAAAATTGTTTCGGAATCGGACGAATTTCTACCAGAATGCTCCTACATGTGATGCAAGATTGTTCAAGCAGTCTTTCTCGAATGAACTATCACCAAATGGTCGTAATTTGAGCGTCTTTTTACGGTTTTATACATACTTTTTGGGGCCCAATATTCGTAACCGAAAAATTGTTTCAGAATCGGACGAATTTCTACCAGAATGATCCTACATGTGATGTAAGATTGTTCATGCAGTCTTTCTCGAATGAACTATCACCAAATGGTCGGAATTTTAGCGTCTTTTTACGGTTTTATACTTAGTTTTTGGTGCCCAATTTGTAATATTGTTCATGCAGTCTTTGTCGAATGAACTATCACCAAATGGTCGTAATTTGAGCGTCTTTTTACGGTTTTATACTTAGTTTTTGGGGCCCAATTTCCGTAACCGAAAAATTGTTTCAGAATCGGACGAATTTCTACCAGAATGATCCTACATGTGATGTAAGATTGTTCATGCAGTCTTTCTCGAATGAACTATCACCAAATGGTCGGAATTTTAGCGTCTTTTTACGGTTTTATACTTAGTTTTTGGTGCCCAATTTGTAATATTGTTCATGCAGTCTTTGTCGAATGAACTATCACCAAATGGTCGTAATTTGAGCGTCTTTTTACGGTTTTATACTTAGTTTTTGGGGCCCAATTTTCGTGACCGAAAAATTCTTTCAGAATCGGACGAATTTCTACCAGAATGCTCCTACATGTGATGTAATATTGTTCATGCAGTCTTTCTCGAATGAACTATCACCAAATGGTCGTAATTTTAGCGTCTTTTTACGGTTTTATACTTAGTTTTTGGGGCCCAATTTTCGTGACCAAAAAATTATTTCAGAATCGGACGAATTTCTACCAGAATGCTCCTACATGTGATATAAGATTGTTCACGCAGTCTTTCTCGAATGAACTATCACGAAATGGTCGTAATTTGAGCGTCTTTTTACGGTTTTATACATAGTTTTTGGGGCCCGATTTAGTAATCAAAAATTGTTTCGGAATCGGACGAATTTCTATCAGAATGCTCCTACATATGATATAAGATTGTTCATGCAGTCTTTCTCGAATGAACTATCACCAAATGGTCGGAATTTGAGCGTCTTATTACGGTTTTATACATACTTTTTGGGGCCCAATATTCGTAACCGAAAAATTGTTTCAGAATCGGACGAATTTCTACCAGAATGATCCTACATGTGATGTAAGATTGTTCATGCAGTCTTTCTCGAATGAACTATCACCAAATGGTCGGAATTTTAGCGTCTTTTTACGGTTTTATACTTAGTTTTGGTGCCCAATTTGTAATATTGTTCATGCGGTCTTTGTCGAATGAACTATCACCAAATAATCGTAATTTGAGCGTCTTTTTACGGTTTTATACTTAGTTTTGGGGCCCGATTTTCGTGACCGAAAAATTATTTGAGAATCGGACAATTTCTACCGAATGCTCCTACATCGATATAAGATTGTTCACGCGATCTTTCTCGAATGAACTATCACGAAATGGTCGTAATTTGAGCGTCTTTTTACGGTTTTATACATAGTTTTGGGGCCCGATTTTCCGTAATCGAAAAATTGTTTGAATCGGACGAATTTCTACCAGAATGCTCCTACATATGATATAAGATTGTTCATGCAGTCTTTCTCGAATGAACTATCACCAAATGGTCGGAATTTTAGCATCTTTTTACGGTTTTATACATAGTTTTTGGGGCCCAATTTCCGTAACCGAAAAATTGTTTCAGAATCGGGCAATTTCTACGAGAATGCTCCTACATGTGATGTAATATTGTTCATGCAGTCTTTCTCGAATGAACTATCACCAAATGGTCGAATTTTAGCGTCTTTTTACGGTTTTATACATAGTTTTTGGTGCCCAATTTTCGTAACCGAAAAATTGTTTCGGAATCGGACGAATTTCTACCAGAATGCTCCTACATGTGATGCAAGATTGTTCAAGCAGTCTTTCTCGAATGAACTATCACCAAATGGTCGTAATTTGAGCGTCTTTTTACGGTTTTATACATACTTTTTGGGGCCCAATATTCGTAACCGAAAAATTGTTTCAGAATCGGACGAATTTCTACGAGAATGATCCTACATGTGATGTAAGATTGTTCATGCGGTCTTTCTCGAATGAACTATCACCAAATGGTCGGAATTTTAGCGTCTTTTTACGGTTTTATACTTAGTTTTGGTGCCCGATTTGTAATATTGTTCATGCGGTCTTTGTCGAATGAACTATCACCAAATGGTCGTAATTTGAGCGTCTTTTACGGTTTTATACTTAGTTTTGGGGCCCGATTTCCGTAACGAAAAATTGTTTGAGAATCGGACAATTTCTACTGAATGATCCTACATGTGATGTAAGATTGTTCATGCAGTCTTTCTCGAATGAACTATCACCAAATGGTCGGAATTTTAGCGTCTTTTTACGGTTTTATACTTAGTTTTTGGTGCCCAATTTGTAATATTGTTCATGCAGTCTTTGTCGAATGAACTATCACCAAATGGTCGTAATTTGAGCGTCTTTTTACGGTTTTATACTTAGTTTTGGGGCCCGATTTTCGTGACCGAAAAATTCTTTCAGAATCGGACAATTTCTACCAGAATGCTCCTACATGTGATATAAGATTGTTCACGCAGTCTTTCTCGAATGAACTATCACCAAATGGTCGTAATTTGAGCGTCTTTTTACGGTTTTATACTTAGTTTTTGGGGCCCAATTTTCGTGACCGAAAAATTATTTCAGAATCGGACGAATTTCTACCAGAATGCTCCTACATGTGATATAAGATTGTTCACGCAGTCTTTCTCGAATGAACTATCACGAAATGGTCGTAATTTGAGCGTCTTTTTACGGTTTTATACATAGTTTTTGGGGCCCAATTTCCGTAACCGAAAAATTGTTTCGGAATCGGACGAATTTCTACCAGAATGCTCCTACATATGATATAAGATTGTTCATGCAGTCTTTCTCGAATGAACTATCACCAAATGGTCGGAATTTGAGCGTCTTATTACGGTTTTATACATACTTTTTGGGGCCCAATATTCGTAACCGAAAAATTGTTTCAGAATCGGACGAATTTCTACCAGAATGATCCTACATGTGATGTAAGATTGTTCATGCAGTCTTTCTCGAATGAACTATCACCAAATGGTCGGAATTTTAGCGTCTTTTTACGGTTTTATACTTAGTTTTTGGTGCCCAATTTGTAATATTGTTCATGCAGTCTTTGTCGAATGAACTATCACCAAATGGTCGTAATTTGAGCGTCTTTTTACGGTTTTATACTTAGTTTTTGGGGCCCAATTTTCGTGACCGAAAAATTATTTCAGAATCGGACGAATTTCTACCAGAATGCTCCTACATGTGATATAAGATTGTTCACGCAGTCTTTCTCGAATGAACTATCACGAAATGGTCGTAATTTGAGCGTCTTTTTACGGTTTTATACATAGTTTTTGGGGCCCAATTTCCGTAACCGAAAAATTGTTTCGGAATCGGACGAATTTCTACCAGAATGCTCCTACATATGATATAAGATTGTTCATGCAGTCTTTCTCGAATGAACTATCACCAAATGGTCGGAATTTTAGCATCTTTTTACGGTTTTATACATAGTTTTTGGTGCTCAATTTCCGTAACTGAAATATTGTTTCAGAATCGGACGAATTTCTACCAGAATGCTCCTACATGTGATATAAGATTGTTCATGCAGTCTTTCTCGAATGAACTATCACCAAATGGTCGGAATTTGAGCGTCTTTTTACGGTTTTATACATAGTTTTTGGGGCCCAATTTTCGTAACCGAAAAATTATTTCGGAATCGAACGAATTTCTACCAAAATGATCCTATATGTGATGTAAGATTGTTCACGCAGTCTTTCTCGAATGAACTATCACCAAATGGTCGGAATTTTAGCGTCTTTTTATGGTTTTATACTTAGTTTTTGGGGCCCAATTTTCGTGACCAAAAAATTATTTCAGAATCGGACGAATTTCTACGAATGCTCCTACATGTGATATAAGATTGTTCATGCAGTCTTTCTCGAATGAACTATCATCAAATGGTCGGAATTTTAGCGTCTTTTTACGGTTTTATACATAGTTTTGGTGCCCAATTTTCGTAATCGAAAAATTGTTTGAGAATCGGACAAATTTCTACGAATGCTCCTACATGTGATGTAAGATTGTTCATGCAGTCTTTCTCGAATGAACTATCACCAAATGGTCGAATTTTAGCGTCTTTTTACGGTTTTATACATAGTTTTTGGTGCCCAATTTTCGTGACCGAAAAATTGTTTGAGAATCGGACCAATTTCTACGAGAATGCTCCTACATATGATATAAGATTGTTCATGCAGTCTTTCTCGAATGAACTATCACCAAATGGTCGAATTTGAGCGTTTTTACGGTTTTATACATAGTTTTGGGGCCCGATTTTCGTAAGAAAAATTATTTCGAATCGGGGCAATTTCTACCAAAATGATCCTACATGTGATTTAAGATTGTTCATGCAGTCTATCTCGAATGAACTAGCGTATTTTTACGGTTTTATACATAGTTTTTGGGGCCCAATTTTCGTAACCAAAAAATTGTTTCAGAATCAGACGAATTTCTACCGGAATGCTCCTACATGTGATATAATATTGTTCATGCAGTCTTTCTCGAATGAACTATCACCAAATGGTCGGAATTTTAGCGTCTTTTTACGGTCTTATACATAGTTTTTGGGGCCCATAGTCTTTATCACCAAATGCATCTCGTGGTATCAAGTTCAAACACACAGAAAATCATTCATCGGAGTTTCTCACAAACTCTACCGTTGATATCTTCACGTAACCCATCAAGGTTTACATCTTTCACACCATACCACCCCACACGGTGGTTCAAAAGTAAAACAACAATACGCCCACTATACTCATACCATGTACCACAAGTATTAAACACAACTACATCACACAATACTTGTGTAAACAAGATCATGCACCGCAATTAACTCACTAAGATAAAATCGAGATACACAGTATTACGCATAAAGAAGGAGACTTACATCCACAGTCGCACGGAGGTGACGATCGCCCACGATACTAATCTCGTCGACAACATAATCGACACGTTGTGACTACGCGCAACTCAATTTGTCACGGCGACTCGAGCGACAAGACAACACATTACTCGACAAATCACGACTTGACTCGACCCGGCGGCTAGGTTTCCGCAACCTAAGCTCCGATACCATAAATGTAACACCCCCAAAACCGTATGGGAATATTACACGCCGTAAACCCTTTCCGCAAGGATCTACGAGCTAAACGTCCATAAACAATCAAATGCTTGCCGTCGTGGTCAAACAATATAATAATACGGGCCGTCAAGGTCACTTACACATAAACACACGATGAGGTCACACAACTCTATCAACAGGGTGACTAACAACATTACCCACACGAGGGTCGAAATACAATACGGCGGAAGACCGAATCAACTCTAACAATACAACTAAACTCTACCAACTCTCAACTCTTGATTAGTATCGCACTCGTCATCCTCTTGTGCCAATCCTGTGATCGCTCCCTAAATACGCATGTACACGGGCCAAAGCAGACATCCACCCCGATTACTGGGGTTAGTAAAACTCCACTGTTTTACTAGTGCAAGTATCAAATCATACGAAATGTAACAAGCAATTAATAATCAAGTATCAAATATTCCCGGGAGGTTTTCACAAGAGAAGATAAGCTATGAAGCATTCGAAAATAAGATTATCATCTCGGAATTTTTAGAATTTCAAAACCTTAAGACCTCATGTCTGATTCACAAAACCTTTGAAAAACTTAAGGGCCTTAACCCAAAACTCGTTTCATAATTCAACAGTTTAGAATACCTAAACATTTCCATAAATCTCGTGGGGCTCGGCCCAACATTATTTCTTAAAACTTTTCCTTTGAAAACTTTGATTTGAAAAGTATCATGCTCATGACACCGTGATCCACTGTCACGTGTCTCCGTAGGTTCAACAACCCGCACGGACTACATCACGCACAATTAAACAAACATAATCAACTCCGACACCGTGATCCACTGTCACGTGTCTCCGTAGGTTCAACAACCCGCACGGACTATTAACCAAACATAACCAATTCCGACACCGTGATCCACTGTCACGTGTCTCCGTAGGCATAACAACCCGCACGGACTATATCAATCACAACAATCCCACACACAGTCCTGACACCGTAGTCCACTGCCACGTGTCACCGTAAGTGTAACACCCCCAAATCCTATTGGGTTATTACAGTGCCGTGGACCCCACGCCAGGAGATCCACCAGGCGAACATGACTAAAATACGTTAAATTAAACAACAAGGGAAAATCATAGTCCCTACCATGATATCCAACACAATATTCCGATGGGGAATTTCAACGACAAAAGTGGCCTACATGGCCAAAATGAAATACAACAGCATCCACGAACATCTGTTCGGGTAATACAACACGACAACAACTGACAAGACTGGAGTACACTCCAACTGACTGACCAACAATGAACAACTCGGACTAGTATCGCTCGAATGCCTCGTCGCCATCGTCATGCCCCTGTGCCTCAACTCTCTCCTCGCAAGCACCTAAAACATGAAAACATGTTCCGCCCCACGGGGTCGATCATCCAGATAATGAACATCAAATACATGTATAACATGATATGCATCCAGCGAGAATGAAACGGTATAATGATGATAATAATACGAGATGCTCACAAATCAAAGTAAGAACCGAGCATTCGTGAAATACTATGCCCACGGCATACTATTAATACTGCTCGACGTGTTAGAACATAAGTGCCCAACGGCGAATCATAATCACGAGAATACCACAAGGAATTACGACATGAACCAAACCAGATCGATTAAATATGAATCACAATGCCCGGAGGCTCCAATGAATTTAACCAGACAATCACAAGGCCTAAAACCACTCAATTAAATCACAAATATCACAATCACATGAAGCCGAAATGAAGTCATTATTGATTAGGCAGGGCCACGGCATGAAAGCCGTATCACAATTAGGGCGAAGCCACGGCATGAAAGCCGTATCACAATTAGGGCGAAGCCACGATGAAAGCCGTATCACAATTAGGGCCGAAGCCACGGCATGAAAGCCGTATCACAATTAGGGCCGAAGCCACGGCATGAAAGCCGTATCACAATTAATGATAGTGTGCTGCCTTGAGTCGGCCAACACGATGATAGTAACACACGGATAGACACCGTCCTTGACAGTCCCAAATTAACACCTCGATTGCCTTAAAATGGCCAACCGACAACAATGATGCAGCGGATGATTTAATACCTCGATTGCCTAAAACGGTCAATCGACAACAATGATACCATAAATGATTGAACACTTCGATTTGCCTGAGAACGGCCAATCGATAACAATGATACGATGAATGATGCCTCTGCACCTTTAATCGTTACCGACGAAGATGAGAAATGAATAAGCCAATGCCTTAAATCGGCTGCATGCGGTTTAATGACAATCCGAACAGAATAACAATGTTCTCAACGATATCTTAAATTGACATCTATATTTACAACAATCGATACATCGATACCGCGAACCGCTATCGACAATGACATTAATAATGAGTATCACAATGCCTTGAATCGGCCGTTAACGAACAACAATAACATTTGGCAAAATTGCCGAAAGGTATCGTATCGAGCGATCTCTTGATATCAATGAATTCATGAAGAGACTAAGTCTCGGAATGATACAACACATTCATACACATACATGATGACATTAGCTCAATGACCAAGACAAGTATAAAACTTGCCTCAAACCGAAGGCGAGAAGGTACTTCCACGATCAACGCCCTTAATGAAATTATCGGCCGCTCGAACAACCTTGAACAACATAAATACCAACAATTCTCTTAATACATGAATCAAGCATGATCACAACCAACTCAAAAGTCGATACAACAATACCCGAAACTCATTGGGGCATTTAAACAACGCGTTGTAAACAATCTCCAATTGTTTACAACCAAAACTCAATTACATCCGAAACCAACTTCCAATGAATGATTCAAACTCACAAAACCTCATGAATACTATCAATAATCCAAAATGAATATCCGAAAACGTGATTATAACGACAATTAATCGAAAACCCCCAATTTCAACTCGATATTCAAAGTGTTCTTGAATAATCCCTCAATAATCCAATGAATCCTTATATAAACTCATAATCATATACATGTCCCTTCATATAACATGATTATAACGTCCAAAACATCATATCTCAACATAGAATCGAAATTCAAGGTGTTGAAGGAATTACCTTTGAAGATTCAAGCACTTTAATCCAAGAACACGCGTTAGGTCGATTATCCTAAGCTTCACGATCAAAAGGAGATGAAGAAAATCAAATACTCAAATGATTTGTGAAGGAAAAACCCTCCCTCAAGCTTCCTCTCTCGGTTGAAGGTGAAGAAAAATGGAAGGAATGGCTGAAATGCTGAAAAAAAATGAATTTAAGGAAGTTGATCGTCTGTAGGACACGGCCGTGCCGATCGGCACGGCCGTGTCGCATACCGGCCGACAGGTGGCCGACAGTGACTCGACCGTGTCCGGCTTGACACGGTCGCGGCGCGGAGGGCCTACCGACAGTGACTCGACCGTGTCCGGCTTGACACGGTCGCGGCGCGGAGGGCCTACCGACAGTGACCCGCCGACAGCGACTCGGCATGACTCGACCGCGCTGCACGACACGGTCGGCGCGTGGGCGGGCACGATTCTCGCTTATCCGGAAGGGTTCGACTCGCCGTGCTGCACGACACGGTCGGGTCCTGAGGCAGACACTTCGGCACTTTCCGGACGAGCACGGCACGGGCCGTGTCGGACGACACGGCCGAGTTCGATCGGCAGTGATCGGCCAATACTGAAAAATGAGCGGTTGAGCTAAAACGACCATAACTCTCTCGTCCGGACTCCGATTGACTCACCGTTTGAACCATTGGAAAGCTAACTCGATGCTCTATAATATTGCAAAGATTTAGAATTTTTGGAATTATCAAAAATTAATGGTGATCTAACAAAGTCGAACCCATATGAGGAAAGTTGAAACAATGAACAATAACGATACACCACTCGAAGTTTTTCCGAACGGTGAACACGGTGAATGAACATGATTGATGAATGATCATAATCGAGTGAAAATACGCTGAGTGACAATTACAGACTGATAATTACCGAATGAAAATGAATGAATTACAACCGGGTATTACATACACCCCCCCTTAAAAGGAGTTTCGTCCTCGAAACTCAGGGTAAACAACTCGGGATATGAACTATCCATCAAGATCTGAAAACATTAATGCACATCTAGTCCTCGGGACCAAATCAATCGCACGCCCAAGTCCCCAAGACTTGACGTCTCGAATCTCAGTGAATGATTTCCCAAATTATCAAGAAATCTTGAGCACAACGCCGAAGGGATGAACTTCCAACAGTTGATCCAAATCTCAAGATTCTCAAATATGATCATAATAAAATAGATCAAGAATAAATGATCCACAATCACGATACATTACTACGGATTGAGTTACACAGTCATCCAAAAACAAGGTTACATCTCAAATGTAGTCAACATCGTTATCCTTCCATGTCATCGATCTCCTCTATCTCAACGATTTAAGGTATATCCGCAGATGAACCCGCCGCTAAATATGATCTCGGAAGGTCACGAGAATGAAAGTGACTAAAATGAATGATGAATGATAAATGACTACAAATCCGACAAGGATTTGGAATGACTCACCAAGGTGAATTAATAACGTCATGAGTGATATCACTCTGAAGTGATTGGAACTGCCGTTCCTCGTGAATTGAATGATTAATCGATAATTATGAGTCCCAACATGATTGATATATATATGATGAATGAATTAGATGAATGAGTGAACGACAATGAAATGAATGATTGTCCTATTACCGAGCAATAATTAACTTGATCAAAATCGGTGATGAATGTCCTTACCTCGGGTTCTCGAAGCCTGATAGGACCCCTTGGATGAAGAACGGACTGGAGTAACAAAATCCCTCGAGGCTTGTGAGCCCTCTCGAGATCTAGCGGCACCAGAACTCCTGCAGTATTTCTGAAGGTGTCCCGGGTTCCCACACAGAAAACAAACAATAGCTGGCACCGTACACCGAGTATTAACGTGCCCTGCTGAATCACAGTTAAAGCAAACAACAGTCGAACTCGTCGTCTGAGAGGAAGAAGCCTTCTCAGCACGAAGACGACTGGAAAACGACCTCTTGGACGTCGGAGCCCGATGTCCCTCTGGACGAATCAGCATCCTAGTCCTCTCACCCGAAGGAACTGAAGGATGTTTCCGAGTAAGCTCCTTGATCAAAAGCTCTGCTCCAAGAGCCTTCCCGATGAACTCACTAAGTGAATTACAATTGTGGTTGAACAACTGCATCCTCAACTGCGGATTTAGCCTCTTGCTAAAATACTTGATCTTATCCGCTTCAGTACGGATAACTGATGAAGCAAACTGAAGTAGTCCCCAAACTTCTCGGAATGACAATAACACCCTCGTCTCGACGGATTCGTGGTTCAAAACCTCCGATAACTTGGCTTCCGAAGTGGGGCCGGATAATACCTCTCTATCATGAGAGTCTTGAATTCGCCCCAAACACAATCTCGATCGGTGGGTTTCACGTAAAGCCACCAAGAATAAGCACCCTTACTCAAGTAGTAAGCCGCTACCGCCACTTTACTCTCCTCCGACACCGAACCATGTCGAAGAGTTTATCAAAATGCTCAAGCCAATGAACAATATCACCGGTTCCGACGAACCTCAAAAGTAGGCGGCCTCTCGACGAGAGATATCGCCAACAATCGATTCACTCTCCCACTGTCCATTAAACGGCTCCTGGAATTCTGTTGCGGTGGACCACGAACCATCGAGGTGCATGGTTTCCATCATCTGCGTCATCTCGAGTCATCCGGGCCATCATGCCTGCATAAATATGAATGGGTCAACCCGAGCACCTTCCGAGTGATATGCCTCTCGGTACGACTGACGGCGATCGATTATCTGGCGATGAATGAGTAGCCTCGCTATTTGATGAATTAATGATACCACTCGCATTCGCACGGGCATGCACACGAGATCCCGGGTTTCGGCCCGCACCGCGGCCTCCTCCCCCGCGTCCTCGCGGCTCTATCCATACCAAGCAGAAAGCCACATGATGATTACAGTCTCGCATGAAGATCACATTATGATTATATTATGAATGATAATGATGAACATACACGCTATACAACAATGAACGCATTAATTATGCAATAAAATGATCGTCGACATGACGCGGGATATGATATGATCGCATGAAAGATCGAGTGAGGCAACATGATTATCGATGGAATTCTGAAATAATTACCTTGGACAAGTTTGCAAGGTTGAAAATTCGATCCACAAGGTCAACAATCAACCGTGAGGTGGATCAATGATTAATGAATTAACTGAATAATGAGATCAACTGAGTGATGAATGAATTAACTGAACGATGAGATTGACTGAGTGATGAATGAATTATGTGAGTGATGATATTGACTGAGTGATGAATGAATTAACTGACTGATGAATGAATTATTTGAGTGATGATATTGACTGAGTGAGGAATGAATTAACTGAGTGATGAATGAATTATCTGAGTGATGTTATTGACTGAGTGATGAATGAATTAACTGAGTGATGAGATCAAAATGATGATTGAAAATTATTAACTGATAAATGAGTTGATCCTTAATGCTTACACAAGTCACACGTGCTCCAAAACAATTAATCATGAATCAATCATAGCACTAATATCACATATAGGTTTCAGCAAAGCATAAACGATTAATGACATGATGGATGTATGAACACAAAGAGAATCGAGTCCTTACACAGGTCATACGAAGCTTCGAGGTCTCGCGATACTAGTCTACACTGACGACGACTCGATGAATGAATGACTCGTGCAGTCGCACTAATATTACGACTCACAAAACCTGACTGACTAGATTGTCATAACCTGACAATCCCACTACTACCGCGTCGGTAGGACCACATAACTCACATCTCAGGGTATTTCACAACCCAAAGCTCTGATACCATTTCTGTAACACCCCCAAATCCTATTGGGTTATTACAGTGCCGTGGACCCCACGCCAGAGATCCACCAGCGAACATGACTAAAATACGTTAAATTAAACAACAAGGGAAAATCATAGTACCTACAATGATATACATCACAATATTCCGATGGGGAATTTCTACGTCAAAAGTGGCCTACATGGCCAAAATGAAATACAACAGATCCACGAACATCTGTTCGGGTAATACAACACGACAACAATCGACAATCCGAGTACACTCCAACCGATCGACCAACAATGAACAACTCGGACTAGTATCGCTCGAATGCCTCGTCGCCATCGTCATGCCCCTGTGCCTCAACTCTCTCCTCGCAAGCACCTAAAACATGAAAACATGTTCCGCCCCCACGGGTCAGTCATCCAGATAATGAACATCAAATACATGTATAACATGATATGCATCCAAAAGCAGAATGAAACGGTATAATGATGATAATAATACGAGATGCTCACAAATCAAAGTAAGAACCGAGCATTCGTGAAATACTATGCCCACGGCATACTATTAATACCATTCGACGAGTTAGAACATAAGTGCCCAACGGCGAATCATAATCACGAATACCACAAGGAATTACACGACATGAACCAAACCAGATCGATTAAATATGAATCACAATGCCCGAGGCTCCAATGAATTTAACCAGACAATCACAAGGCCTAAAACCACTCAAATTAAATCACAAATATCACAATCACATGAAGCCGAAATGCCAAGTCATTATTGATTAGGGCGAAGCCACGGCATGAAAGCCGTATCACAATTAGGGCGAAGCCACGGCATGAAAGCCGTATCACAATTAGGGCGAAGCCACGGCATGAAAGCCGTATCACAATTAGGGCGAAGCCACGGCATGAAAGCCGTATCACAATTAGGGCGAAGCCACGGCATGAAAGCCGTATCACAATTCATGATAGTGTGCTGCCTTGAGTCGGCCAACAAGATGATAGTAACACACGGAAAGACACCGTCCGGGACAGTCCCAAATTAACACCTCGAATGCCTTAAAATGGCCAAACGACAACAAATATGCAGCGGATGTTTTAATACCTCGATTGCCTACAACGGTCAATCGACATCATTGATCCCATATATGATTGAACTCTTCGATTTGCCTGAGAACGGCCAATCGATAACAATGATACGATGAATGATGCCTCGGCACCTGTCATCGGTTACTGACGACGACGAGGAGACATGACTAATCCCAGGCCTTAAATCGGCCTCTACCGTTTTCATGACAATCCGAGCAGAATAACAATGATCTCAACGATATCTTAAATTGACATCTATATTAACAACAATCGATACATCGATACCGCGAACCGCTATCGACAATGACATTAATAATGAGTATCACAATGCCTTGAATCGGCCGTTAACGAACAACAATAACATTTGGCAAAATTGCGAAAGGTATCGTATCGAGCGATCTCTTGATATCAATGAATTCATGAAGAGACTAAGTCTCGGAATGATACAACACATTCATACACATACATGATGACATTAGCTCAATGACCCGGTACAAGTATAAAACTTGCCTCAAACCAAGGCGAGAAGGTACTTCCACGATCAACGTCCTTAATGAAATTATCGGCCGCTCGAACAACCTTGAACAACATAAATACCAACAATTCTCTTAATACATGAATCAAGCATGATCACAACCAACTCAAAAGTCGATACAACAATACCCAAACTCATTGGGGCATTTAAACAAGCGCGTTGTAAACAATCTCCAATTGTTTACAACCAAAACTCAATTACATCGAAACCAACTTCCAATGAATGATTCAAACTCACAAAACCTCATGAATACTATCAATAATCCAAAATGAATATCCGAAAACGTGATTATAACGACAATTAATCGAAAACCCCCAATTTCAACTCGATATTCAAAGTGTTCTTGAATAATCCCTCAATAATCAATGAATCCTTATATAAACTCATAATCATATACATGTCCCTTCATATAACATGATTATAACGTCAAAACATCATATCTCAACATAGAATCGAAATTCAAGGTGTTGAAGGAATTACCTTTGAAGATTCAAGCACTTTAATCCGAAGAACACGCGTTAGGTCGATTATCCAAGGCTTCACGATCAAAAGGAGATGAAGAAAATCAAATACTCAAATGATTTGTGAAGGAAAAACCCTCCCTCAAGCTTCCTCTCTCGGTTGAAGGTGAAGAAAAATGGAAGGAATGGCTGAAATGCTGAAAAAATGAATTTAAGGAAGTTGATGCTGCCGGACACGGCCGTGCCGATCGGCACGGTCGTGTCGCCGGTGGCCGACAGTGGCCGCGATGACTCGACCGTGTCCGGCTTGACACGGTCGCGGCGCGGAGGGCCTACCGACGATGACTTCGGCCGTGTCGGCACGGTCGCGACGCGGCGGAGGGCCTACCGACGATGACCGCCGGCGGCGACTTCGGCATGACTCGGCCGTGCAGGGCGACACGGTCGGGCGTCTTGGGCGACGATTACAGCTTATCCGGAAGGGTTCGACTCGGCCGTGCGAGCGACACGGTCGGGTCTGGCGAACACTTCGGCACTTTCCGGACGAGCACGGCACGGGCCGTGTCGGACGACACGGCCGAGTTCGATCGGCGATGATCGCCAATCTTGAAAAATGAGCAATTGAGCTAAAGCGACCATAACTCTCTCGTCCGGACTCCGATTGACTCACCGTTTGAACCATTGGAAAGCTAACTCGATGCTCTATAATATTGCAAAGATTTAGAATTTTTGGAATTATCAAAAATTAATGGTGATCTAACAAAGTCGAACCCATATGAGGAAAGTTGAAACAATGAACAATAACGATACACCACTCGAAGTTTTTCCGAACGGTGAACACGGTGAATGAACATGATTGATGAATGATCATAATCGAGTGAAAATACGCTGAGTGACAATTACAGACTGATAATTACCGAATGAAAATGAATGAATTACAACCGGGTATTACAGTAAGCCCCGTCGAGCTCACCCGGTTGGACGCACTGTGTCCGAAACTCATGGTCCACTGCCATGCGTTACCGTAGGCCTCGTCAGACCAGCACGATTGGACCTCAGTACCTCACTAAGTTCTGATCCCGTAGTCCACTGCCACGAATCCTCGTAGGTCCCGTCGAACCAACACGAGTGAACTTAGCGGTCACACATATTCGCATTCACATTCACATTACATACAACAATGAGCATAATTGATCAATCACATTGATCACCACAAAATCGTACATCACCTGCACATAACACAATCGCAACACTCGCAACGACTATCGTCAATCAACAACACATATCCAACATAACACACGCTCGGTACACATTACATTACACAACCAAGTGTACGACCGTCCCATATGTACGGCGCAATCCTGCACAAATGGCACAACGCCTAACACGTATACTAATATAACAATATTATCGCAAAGCCTTCAAATTACGGAAAACACAACCAACTCAAACGGAACATGTTTACGAAGGCAAGCAAAGTCATTATACATCTCATACGTAATTACTAGTCGCAAGATACAAGTCGTATAGTAAGATACTTGCCTTAATAACCGCTACCAAACGCTCCGAAGTGTAACACCCCCAAGTTATTCAGGGATATTACAGCGCCGTAAGCCCCGCCGTGGGACCCACAAGGCTAAACATACGCGGAACCATAATTTTTGACCGATAAGGTCTACACACATTGGGATGAAAAACAATACAAAGGTATTCGAAAAATAACCAATGTACTTACAAACATCACAACTCAATTCAATACTTCGGCAAACACAGGCCGGAACATCAAGGAAAAAGGAAAACAATACTCGAGTATTCAATAGTCAATCCAGTACAACAACACTGAACGGGAATTCCCAAAGAAAATAAAACTGGGAGAAAGACACAGTATCACACTTGCCCACCATCTTTATGCCGACCCGATACCTGCCCGTCCGCTCTCCTGGAACCTGAAATACATGAAACGTATTTCCCCCATAAAGGGGTTAGCCGTCGAATAGCTAGTGCAAGTATAACAATATGAAACATAATACTTCTCGACAATAAAGTAAATGTAATCAGTCAATTCATCAATTTCCGTCAATTCATCAATTTAAGACTAGTATTCGGGAATAACTAAATCTCATAGCATCTAATCAATACATATATTAATACCGTGGAACCGCACTGGAGGCTACGGAACCCTCAGAGGACCCGTCGGTCCGTCCCGGAGTGTTTAATTCAGATTATCCATGTAATCGCACCAGAGTCTACTAAACCCTCAGAGGACCCGTCGGTCAGTCCCGGAGTGGATATAAATAAGCATGCCAACATTATTTCATATGAATGCCGTAGAAACGGTTCGTTCATATCAACCATGGAATCGCACTGGAGGCTACGAAACCCTCGAGGACCATAGGCCCGTCCCGGAGTGGCTAGAAATAATCATATCATCAATATTTCATACTTTCAAAGTCGAGAACGTACAATCATAAATGTATACTTGCCTTTGAGACATCGAGAAATCGAACGGAGGAAAGGTATGAGTTCGGTAGGTCCGAGAACGCGCTTTCGGCACCTAAACGATTCGCAAGGAATATGATAATCAATTATCCATATTCAAATTACGAAGAAACCCCGAAAACCCGCCTACGATTCATGTATATTCGTATATAAACAACAACGAGGGCGGACCACAACCAAACCCTCTCGATTCCGTAAAAATCACGAAATATACCATGAATCCGTAGGGAAACTAAGAATACCAACAAGATTAATCATATTCATCATGAATTAATCAACAAAAGCGAACGAATCGGACAAAACACGAAAACCCCAATTTTACCAAAAGTAGGGTTCTAGAAATCTAACCTTGATTATTTGGATCAAGGGATGATATCGGACGGATTATTGATGATATAACCTCAAGAAATCCATGGATGTGTTGTTAAACAACATGGCTTCAAGCTTAGAACATGCCAGTGCGGAAGAGGAGGAGAAGAAGGTGAAAAATGGCAAGAAAAAGCGTCTGCGGGGCCTTTTATAGGGGTTGATCGCTGCCGACACGGCCGTGCCGACCGGCACGGTCGTGTCGCCTGGTGGCCGACGGGGACTCGGCCGTGTCGGCTTGACACGGTCGCGGCGCGGAGGGCCTTCCGACAGTGACCGTCCGGCGGACTTCGGCATGACTCGGCCGTGCGGGCGACACGGTCGGGCGTGCTCGGCGACGATCTTGGCTTATCCGGAAGGGTTCGACACGGGCCGTGTCGGACGACACGGCCGAGTTCGGCCGGCGGCTCGGCATTTCCGGGCGAGTACGGCCACGGGCCGTGTCGGACGACACGGTCGGTCCGGCCGCGTGATCGGCAATAACGAGCGGGTGAGCTAAAGCGACCATAACTCTCTCGTCCAGGACTCCGATTGACTCACCGTTTGAACCATTGGAAAGCTAACTCGATGCTCTATAATATTGCAAGATTTAGAATTTTTGGAGTTACCAAAAATTAATGGTGATCTAATAAAGTCGAACTCATAAGAGGAAAGTTGAAGCGATGAACAATAACGATACACAACTCAAGTTTTCCGAGCGGTGAACACGGGTGAATGAACATGATTGATGAAAGATTATAAATGAGTGAAAATCCAGAGTGACAATCACCGAATAAAATTCTTGAATGATAATGATGAATTACAACCGGATATTACATTCTCCCCTTAAAAAGAAGTTTCGTCCGAAACTTAAGAAATAAATAGTTCGGGGTATTCAACTCGCATCTTCTCTTCCGTCTCCCAAGTCGCCTCTTCGACTCCATGCCTCGACCATTGTACTTTAACCGGTGGAATGGTCTTATGCGAGATTGTTTCTCACGGCGCTCAAGAATCTTCACGGGTTTCTCACGGAAGGTAATATCCTCGCTACGTCAATCTCACCGTAGTCGATAATGTGGCTCGGATCCGTACGTACTTCCTTAATCGGGACACATGGAAAACACTATGGACGTGACTCAAAGTGGAGGCAACGCCAAGCGATAAGCTAAATCTCCAACTCGTCCAAAATCTCGAAAGGTCCGATATACCTTGGGTGAGTTTTCCCTTTCCCGAGCGGAAAACTCCTGCAGTCGGTGATACTTTGAGCAAAACGTGATCCCCACTTCAAACTCCAAGGGTCGGCAGCGAGTATCGGCGTAAGATTTCGACGACTGCAGGCGGTCGGTAGTCGATCTCGGATAATAGAGATCTTTTCCTTGGTCTCCAATAACATATCCGGTTCGTCCCAACTAGCTCGAAGCCTCGTCCCAACATAATGGCGACCTACATCGCCTACCATAGAGTGCCTCGAAGGGTGCCATTTTGATCGACGCATGCCAACTATTATTGTAAGCAAACTCGATCAACGACAAGTGAAGCTCCCGGTCATTACTCCAATCAAGGCACAAGCCCGTAACATATCTTCCAATGTCAATCGTCCTCTCGTCGGCCGTCCGACCGAGGATGAAAGGAAGTGCTCAATCTCAACTCCGTACCCGAGCACGATGAACGGCTGCCAAAAATGCGATATGAAACGGCCGTCTCGATCGGAAACAATGGTCTTGGGGCTACCGTGTAATCTCACGATCTCGGCAATAAAGGTTCGAGCGTCTATCCGGTCCCCAAGTATCCTTAATACCCAAGAAGTGTGCGGACTTGGTCAATCGATCGACAATTACCCAAATCATATTCATTCCAATCGAGTTCTCGGCATGCCGATGATAAAATCCATCGAGATGTCTTCCCACTTCCACTCGGGAATGGGGAGTGGTTTCAACAATCCCATTGGTCGTTGATGTTCGATCTTGACTTGTTGACACGTCAAGCACCGTAGTACAAACTCCGTAACATCCTTCTTCATGTTATTCCACCAAAATTGCGCTTCAAATCTTTGTACATCTTACTCGTTCCGGTGGATTGAGTAAGGCGTAGCATGAGCTTCTCGGAGAATTCTCTGTCTCAATTCCAAATCATTCGGACGCAAAGCACCTTTGAAATCTCAAAATACTATCCTCGTGTACCATAAAGCACGGAGCTTTTCCTTTAATTACATCTTCCTTTAGTTGAGAAATCATCGGGTCACTCCACTGTTTCCCTTTGATATCGTCAACCAAGGGCAAGTAATTTCGAGTACACTGTTGTCCTGTACTCGCGAAGCCAAACTTCGATCCCTTGTTCAATTAAATCTTGACGAATCTTAAATGCGAGACGTAAGAACCTCAAGCATTTGAAGAGATGCCGATTTGCGGCTCAAAGCATCCGCAACGACATTGGCTTTTCCGGGGTGGTAAAGAATCTCCAAATCATAATCCTTTATCAATTCTAACCAACGTCTCTGCCTCATATTTAGCTCCTTCTGACTGAAAATATATTTCAGGCTCTTGTGATCGGTATAAATCCGACACGGTGAACCGTACAAATAATGCCGCCAAATCTTGAGTGCGAAGACAATTGCGGCCAACTCTAAATCGTGAGTAGGATAATTCATCTCATACGGTTTTAATTGTCGTGACGCAAAAGCTATTGTCTTATCATGCTGCATAAGAACACAGCCCAGGCCTTGACCCGAAGCGTCACTATAAACTGTAAAGCCTTCGCTACCATGTGGTAAAGTTAGAATCGGCGCTGAAGTTAATCGTCTCTTCAGTTCATCGAAGCTCTGTTGTCTCTCATCCGTCCAAATAAACTTTTCGGTCTTCTGGAGTAATTTCGTAAGTGGTCGAGCGAGTTTCGAGAACCCCTCGACAAACCGACGGTAATACCCAGCAAGGCCCAAAAAGCTACGAACCTCCTTAACATTTTTAGGCGGTGCCCAGCCTAACACTGCCTCGATCTTCTGCGGGTCTACACGAACCCCTTCGGCTGAAATCACATGGCCGAGAAACATAACTTCTTCCAACCAAAACTCACATTTCGAGAATTTTGCATAGAGGTGCTCGGTTCTCAAAATGTCTAAGACCAAACGCAAGTGCCGGGCATGTTCCTCCTTATCTCGAGAATAGATCAAGATGTCGTCAATAAAGACGACTACACACCTGTCGAGATACTCGATGAATATTTTATTCATTAATTGCATGAATACTGCCGGCGCATTCGTCAACCCAAAAGGCATAACTACAAATTCGTAATGTCCATATCTCGTCCGAAACGCCGTCTTCGGAACGTCGGACTCCCTCACCCTGAGTTGATAATACCCGGATCTTAAATCAACCTTCGAGAAAACCGCAGCTCCTTGCAATTGATCAAATAGATCGTCTATACGAGGCAAAGGATATTTATTCTTGATGGTTACTTTATTCAGCTCACGGTAGTCAATGCACAAACGTAGGAACCATCCTTCTTCTGACGAAAAGAACGGCGCGCCCCAAGGCGAAGCGCCTCTGATGTACCCTTTTTCCAAAAGTTCTCCCAACTGAGTCTTCAATTCCTGCATCTCGGAAGGTGCCATCCGATAAGGTGCTTTAGAAATCGGGGCCGCATCCAGCTCTAAATCCACGGAAAAATTTATCTCTCGATCTGGCGGTAATCCCGGAAGATCGTCCGGAAAAACATCGGGATACTCATTAACAACCGGAATTGAAGAGAAATCGACTTCAATTCCTTTCGTTTTCAATGCATAACACCAATAGCCCGTACAACCTTTATTCAAAAGTTTTACGGCCTTCAAGGAACTGATAAGTAACTTGGATTGGCCCAACTTACGTCCCAAAAATGAGTATTCAGATCCGTCCTTAGTCATCATAGTGATAACTTTGGTACGGTAATTCATAATCGCCTGGTGATTATTAAGCCAATCCTCGCCGAGGATTACGTCCTCGCCTTTCATATCAACTACAATTAAATTTGATAACCATTCCATACCGGATATAACCACCGGAAATTCTCTAATCTCCTGATTCCCCACAATCCTATCCCGCTTCAGCGTCTCACGATAAAGGGATCGCAAGCGATTAAACAAGTTATATTCAACGGCGTACACACTCCAAAGAAATAAAAGAATGTGTAGCACCGAATCAAAAGTACACGAATTTGGATAGGATAGAATATGGATGGTACACTGAAGCCACCGCCGCATCGGGTTCGTCTGCTCGACGCATCTCATAAACTCGTGGTTGTACCGAACCGATGCTAGAGTTCCCCCTCCAGCGTTCGACCCGTCCCGGCCCCTGCCAAAATTTCGCTGAGGTTGACCGAAAGATTGCCGATTAACACCTTGATCAAGGGGTGTTGGGGCGGCCCGAGTGTCCAAAGTCCGTTCGGCTCGGAACAATAAACCGCTCTATGCCCCATCGACCACACGTGTGACACTTCAACGATGGAAAGTGGCATTCCAAATTAATATGGCACGAACGGCCACAATTATAGCAAGTCATCGCGCGATTTGAGGTACCCGAAGGGCGATAACCCCTCTTTCCTTTATTAGAACGTGACGATCGTCCAGAAAGCGGTTAGTAAATGCTGTGACTTCAAAGTTGCCACCCTTAGAGCGAGAAAAATTTCCCCAACTTTACGCTTCTTCGGTTCTTCAACGGTATCATTGTTGGGGCTCAACATATCATGGGCTAAAGCTCATCACGATATTCTTTCGGTGGTGCAAGCAAATCCGCCATGTACCGTAAGTCCAAATTCATCCGCATATCAAAATAACGGATCTTATCGCGCGTTACGTACTTGATCCTTCACATGGATTAATTGTTGGTTATACTCCACAATCGCTGCGAAACGGGAATATCTTGTGGTTTAGCCTCGAAGAAGGCTCGATTCGGCTCTCTCTGCACGGCCAAGGACAAAACTCGGCCTCCAAGAGCTCCTTAAATTCATCCCATGAGGCAATACGATCCTGTGGCTTGATGACCTTCCACTGTAGCGGCCTCCTTAGTGAGGAAATACTGGGCAATCGGTACTTTCCTCACCTCGGGGCAATCAAGCGCCTCGAAAATCTTTTCCAATTCGCTAGCCAATCCTCCCGGCTTAACGGGTGCATGGCACCACCAAATCATGGAGGGTGCATACGGATTACATTTTGAAGCAGGCATCCGTGTTTGGGTTCGGGTTATTCAAATTGAGTTTGGGCCAAAATAGTCATCCGAGTAGCCAATTGTTGAAGTGCATTCGCCACTCCAACGTCTGCGTTGTTCCTCGCCATCCGATCGTCGTGGCCGACTCTCGGTATCGGGATGCACCGAGTTCGACAAATCCGGTTGCCGACCCGCAATCGAATCGATGGAAACGGCCGCGCCACGACCTCTTCTCGCCCACGGCCACGACCACGGCCACGGCCCCTACCACCGACATATCAAGAACACACAAGTCACGTAAGCACAATTCAATCACGCATCAACAAAGTGTCCGATTCTCAAGAATACCGATAAAAGGAAGCAAAACGAATAAGGAAACACGGAAGAGTGAGAGGTCTTACAAGTACCGGCCGACCGTGATGATGGCGAGTAGTGATACTGTGGACAATTAACGACTCGATCGACCCAAAAGACCGGCGACCTAGGTATCCATAGACCTAAGCTCGATACCATATTCGTAACACCCCCAAGTTATTCAGGGATATTACAACTGCAAGCCCCGCCGTGGGACCCACAAGGCTAAACATACGCGGAACCATAATTTTTGACCGATAAGGTCTACACACATTGGGATGAAAAACAATACAAAGGTATTCGAAAATAACCAATGTACTTACAAACATCACAACTCAATTCAATACTTCGCAAACACAGGCGAACATCAAGGAAAAAGGAAAACAATACTCGAGTATTCAATAGTCAATCCAAGACAACAACACCGAACGGAATTCCCAAAGAAAATAAAAGCGGGAGAAAGACACAAGATCACACTTGCCCACCATCTTTATGCCGACCCGATACCTGCCCGTCCGCTCTCCTGGAACCTGAAATACATGAAACGTATTTCCCCCATAAAGGGGTTAGCCGTCGAATAGCTAGTGCAAGTATAACAATATGAAACATAATACTTCTCGACAATAAAGTAAATGTAATCCGTCAATTCATCAATTTCCGTCAATTCATCAATTTAAGACTAGTATTCCGGAATAACTAAATCTCATAGCATCTCATCAATACATATATGAATACCGTGGAACCGCACTGCAGGCTACGGAACCCTCGTGAGGACCCGTCGGTCCGTCCGGAGTGGTTAATTCATATTATCCATGGAATCGCACTGCAGGCTACGAACCCCTCAGAGGACCCGGCGGTCCGTCCCGGAGTGGATATAACTAAGCATGCCAACATTATTTCAGTTGAATGCCGTAGACTCGGGTCGTTCATCTCAACCATGGAATCGCACTGGAGGCTACGAAACCCTCAGAGGACCATAGGCCCATCCCGGAGTGGCTAGAAATAATCATATCATCAATATTTCATACTTTCAAAGTCGAGAACGTACAATCATAAATGTATACTTGCCTTTGAGACATCGAGAAATCGAACGGAGGAAAGGTATGAGTTCGGTAGGTCCGAGAACGCGCTTTCGGAACCTAAACGATTCGCAAGGAATATGATAATCAATTATCCATATTCAAATTACACGAAGAAACCCCCGAAAACCCGCCTACGATTCATGTATATTCGTATATAAACAACAACGAGGGCGGACCACAACCAAACCCTCTCGATTCCGTAAAAATCACGAAATATACCATGAATCCGTAGGGAAACTAAGAATACCAACAAGATTAATCATATTCATCATGAATTAATCAACAAAACGGAACGAATCGGACAAAAACACGAAAACCCCCAATTTTACCAAAAGTAGGGTTCTAGAAATCTAACCTTGATTCATTGGATCAAGGGATGATATCGGACGGATTATTGATGATATAACCTCAAGAAATCCATGGATGTGTTGTTAAACAACATGGCTTCAAGCTTAGAACATGCCCACCGCGGAAGAGGAGGAGAAGAAGGTGAAAAATGGCAAGAAAACGTCTGCGGGGCCTTTTATAGGGGTTCGCTGCCGGACACGCCCGTGCCGACCGGGCACGGTCGTGTCGCATACCTGGCCGACAGGACTCGACCGTGTCCGCTTGACACGGTCGCGCGCGGAGGGCCTTCCGACGATGACCCGTCCGACGACTTCGGCATGACTCGACCGTGCTGCACGACACGGTCGGGCGTGCTCGGCAGACGATCTCGCTTATCCGAAGGGTTCGACACGGCCGTGTCGGACGACACGGCCGAGTTCGCCGCAGAAACTTCGCATTTCCGGCGAGTGCACGGCACGGCCGTGTCGGACGACACCGTCGGTTCAGGCCGGCAGTGATCTGCCAATAACGAGCGGGTGAGCTAAAACGACCATAACTCTCTCGTCCGGACTCCGATTGACTCACCGTTTGAACCATTGGAAAGCTAACTCGATGCTCTATAATATTGCAAAGATTTAGAATTTTTGGAGTTACCAAAAATTAATGGTGATCTAATAAAGTCGAACTCATAAGAGGAAAGTTGAAACGATGAACAATAACGATACACAACTCGAAGTTTTTCCGAACGGTGAACACGGGTGAATGAACATGATTGATGAAAGATTATAAATGAGTGAAAATCCACTGAGTGACAATCACCGAATAAAATTACTGAATGATAATGACTGAATTACAACCGGATATTACACGAAGAACACGGTTCGACCGGGAAGCTCGGACCCCAAAGAAGGCAACGAACGGAAGGGTTCCGACTCGAGTTCTTCACAAGAATTCGCTCCTAAGTCACAACGATATCAATTCAATCACAATTCTACGAAAACGTATGGAACTTCCCAAGTTCTACCCATTGAAGCATTTTATCGGACACTTTGAAGGCGTAGTCCAATACAATCGATTATTCAAAGAAATACTCAAATCTCTTCCACAAAACTTCAAGGGTATTGAATGATTACGAGTTTACAATTAAGTTTCATCAGCAATCTGAATCAAAACAAAGAAAATCGGCCAAAACACCAAGAAACCCCAAGAACATCCAAAAACCAAAAGTTTAGGTGTTCTTACCTTCGATCCGGGTGGAAGATGATGTTAATCCATGATTCCAACTTCCAAAACATGTTTATATAAGTTGATTTTACTCAAAACCATCGATCTTGTAACACCCCCAAGTTATTCAGGGATATTACAGCGCCGTAAGCCCCGCCGTGGGACCCACAAGGCTAAACATACGCGGAACCATAATTTTTGACCGATAAGGTCTACACACATTGGGATGAAAAACAATACAAAGGTATTCGAAAAATAACCAATGTACTTACAAACATCACAACTCAATTCAATACTTCGGCAAACACAGTAGGAACATCAAGGAAAAAGGAAAACAATACTCGAGTATTCAATAGTCAATCCAAGACAACAACACCGAACGGAATTCCCAAAGAAAATAAAACTGGAAGAAAGACACGGTATCACACTTGCCCACCATCTTTATGCCGACCCGATACCTGCCGTCCGCTCTCCACGGAACACTGAAATACATGAAACGTATTTCCCCATAAAGGGGTTAGCCGTCGAATAGCTAGTGCAAGTATAACAATATGAAACATAATACTTCGACAATAAAGTAAATGTAATCCGTCAATTCATCAATATCCGTCAATTCATCAATTTAAGACTAGTATTCCTAATAACTAAAATCTCATAAGACGTATGTGAATGCCGTAGAAGCGGTTCGTTCACCTCATACGCCGTTACGTATGTGAATGCCGTCAAAGCGGTTCGTTCACCTCATACGCCGATACATGTAGGAATGCCGTCAAAGCGGTTCGTTCATTACATGCCAATTAATATATCTATGAATGCCGTAAAAGCGGTTCGTTCATGATATGCCATCAATATTTCTTACTTTCAAAGTCGAGCGTATAATCATAAATGTATACTTGCCTTTGAGACATCGTGAAATCGAACGGAGGAAAGGTATGAGTTCGGTAGGTCCGAGAACGCGCTTAGGCACCTAAACGATTCGCAAGGAATATGATAATCGATTATCCATATCCAAATTACACGAAGAAACCCCGAAAACCGCATACGATTCATGTATATTCGTATATAAACAACAACGAGGGCGGACCACAACCAAACCCTCTCGATTCCGTAAAAATCACGAAATATACCATGAATCCGTAGGAAACTAAGAATACCAACAAGATTAATCATATTCATCATGAATTAATCAACAAAAGCGGAACGAATCGGACAAAAACACGAAAACCCCCAATTTTACCAAAAGTAGGGTTCTAGAAATCTAACCTTGATTATTTGGATCAAGGGATGATATCGGACGGATTATTGATGATATAACCTCAAGAAATCCATGGATGTGTTGTTAAACAACATGGCTTCAAGCTTAGAACACGCCCAGTGCGGAAGAGGAGGAGAAGAAGGTGAAAAATGGCAAGAAAAAGCGTCTGCGGGGCCTTTTATAGGGGTTGGTGCTGCGGACACGGCCGTGCCGACCGCGGTCGTGTCGCACTGTGGCGGCGAGGGACTCGACCGTGTCGGCTTGACACGGTCGCGGCGCGTAGGGCCCTCCGGCGATGACCCGTCAAGCGGCGACTTGGCATGACTCGGCCGTGCGGGCGACACGGTCGGGCGTGCTCGGCGACGATTCTCGCTTATCCGGAAGGGTTCGACACGGGCCGTGTCGGACGACGGCCGAGTTCGGCGGCGAAACTCGGCATTTCGGGCGAGTGCAGCCGGGCCGTGTCGACGACACGGTCGGGTCGGCCGCGTGATCGCCAATAACGGCGGGTGAGCTAAAACGACCATAACTCTCTCGTCCGGACTCCGATTGACTCACCGTTTGAACCATTGGAAAGCTAACTCGATGCTCTATAATGTTGCAAAGATTCAGAATTTTTGGAGTTACCAAAAATTAATGGTGATCTAACAAAGTCGAACTCCCACGTGAAAAAGTCGATAAAGAACACAGAATTCAACAGAACGATACCGAAACGAACTCGGATGACAAAAAGTATAGAATTAATCATTTCTCAGGATGACGAAACGGTCCCAAGCAAGTCGTCAAAATAGACTTCCGCCAAAAATAGAAAATTTCCGGGGATAAAAATTACGGGTATTACAGATCTATGGTGAAAAATCGCGGAAGGAACGAAGAAAAGTGGAAAATGCCGGATATGACTCGGTCCAGGCCTTAAATAGCCGACCCTGGCCGGCAGGGACTCGACCGTGTCCTGCTAGACACGGTCGCGCCTTCCGATAGTGACCCGTCCGCGCTCGGCAATGACTCGACCGTGTCCTGGAACACGGTCGGGCCTCTGGGCAGTCGCTTCCGGCTTATCCGGAAGAGTTCGGCTCGGCCGTGCCAGACGACACGGTCGGGTCCTGAGGCAGAGACTTCCGGCTTATCCGGACGAGTGCAGCCGGGCCGTGTCGGACGACACGGCCGAAGTTCGGCCGTGATGATCGGCCAATAACGAGCGGGTGAGCTAAAACGACCATAACTCTCTCGCCCGGACTCCGATTGACTCACCGTTCGAACCATTGGAAAGCTAACTCGATGCTCTATAATATTGCAAAGATTCAGAATTTTTGGAGTTACCAAAATTTAATGGTGATCTAACAAAGTCGAACTCATACTTAGAAAAGTCGTTTAGTAATCCTGAATTCAACAAAACGACACCGAAACCCGAACCTGAATACGAACCGAAGATACGGTTACGAAGTACTCACAAAGACGAATCTAAGAGCTAGTAGAACACACGATTCCAACCACCCGAAGGCTCGAAATTCGACAACGGAAGGTAATTACCCCAAACTTTGGGAAATTACAAAAATGGCCCAAATGCCCGAAAATCACCATACGACAACGAATAATCAAACCGAAGCTCACAACACGTATAACAACGTTAAATGAACTTACGAAAAACCCCAAACGACAGTTTCGAACGAGATTCGCAAGAACCGAACTCATGCGCGGAAAAGTCGCTAAAAAGCACGGAACTCAACAAAGCAGCACCGAAACGAACTCGGATGACTAAAAGTGTAGAATTAAATATTCTCAGAATGACGAAACGGTCGAAACCGAGTCGTCGAAACGGACCTCCGCCGAAAAAATGAAAATTACCGGAAATCCGAAATTGCGGATATTACAGATCCTGTGTCTTGCTCCCGACAACCTGCATGTACCTGGACACAATACAGATATCCACCCCCCGATTACTCGGGGGTTAGCAAAACTCCACTGTTTCGCTAGTGCAAGTATAAAGTGCAAATACGAGCCATACACAACACATTCCGAGAATACAACGAAAGACTTCCCGAGATATATTTAGTTAAAAAAATAGTTCAAGTCTTGAAAGTAGAAACGAAGTAAGTAAGCACTTTGAAAAAACTTCCAAACCTCGGGAGTTATGAAAAAATTTGAGATTGAATAGTTATTAATTCCTCTAAAGTAATTTATGGTCACAGCCCCAAAGTAAATTTTTCAAAAAACAAATCCGTTTAACAAAACACGGGGTCCACGACCCAACCATTCCAGTCACAAAACACGGGGTCCACGACCCGATCATCCACTTCAAATCACTTAAAAGGACACATTAAACATAACACATTAATTCTATGCCATTCTAGCCAAGCACCAAGACTCGATATACAATGTCTCTCAACCCCGAGCACAAAGCATTGTGATACTCCTGACAATATCACAATTAACGATAACATCGTCATCCTCAAGATGAAAAACCACAATGGTAACCCGCGGTCGTACCCCTTAGTATCGACCCCCAGACATCCCGTCGGACACTCCGGGTGGGAAACCACTTCCGCGGCCGTACCCCTTAGTATCGACCCCGGACATCCCGTCGGACACTCCGGGTGGAAGTTCATCCACACACGCACCCAAGTCCACTTCCGTGGCCGTACCCCTTAGTATCGACCCCCAGACATCCCGTCGGACACTCCGGGTGGAAGGAACAACACACACACACGTTCCAAAATCACAGTTGCAAACCACAAGCCTCGAAGGTCAATCACAGTATATATAGTCGAGGTACCTTGCTAGAATGGCCAGTTCATCCAACATATACTCATAACCCAGAACTAATACTATCAACAAGAAAGCACATTATTCCAACAGCACCGAATGGCACAACCAATGTCACATAAATTCACATAATTCATCGATAACCACATGTCTCCACGTACAGCTTTAACAAAGGACTAAACTTCAAAACTTACCGACAACGTAATCACACACAATGGCGTCACACGAAAGTATTACGATCTTATACTCAACATTAATACACGTATTCAATTAAGCATATTAATTCTCGGAACACACAAGTCGTCTTTAAGAAAACCTTGTTGGTAAATATACCGATACTTTTGAGAAAGATGGTTATGAATATTTATTTAGCACATATCGACGATTAACAACCATTATATCCACAAAACACGTAATGTATGGGCAAGATACTTGCCTCGATAATCGATACCGGACACTACAACAATCACGGCTCAGTCGGGACACCTCGAACACCTACGATTCTCCGGCGAAGACAAAGAATACGCCCACGATCGAAAAGCTTTAAGAAAACGACGAACGGAAGGGTTCCGACTCGAGTTCTTCGCAAGAATTCGACCCTAACAACATATAATCAATAAATCATTGATCATACAAGGAATAATAATCGTAGAACGCCCGAAAACCCCTCTATGACATTTTATCGGACACCTTCAAGGCGTCGATCAAGAACTCGACCAAAACAACGAATCAATACGATCTAACCATGGAATATTAAGGGAAAAGATGTAATACATCTTAATAATCATCAATCTATCATAATACCAAGTTAAATCGGATTAATCGGACGAAAACAACCAAAATACCCAAAATCCCCAAAATTAGATTTCTAGGAAATCGGCTGGTCGGTAGATCGGAGGATGTTATAGGACGGATGATTGATGATATGAGCCTCAAAACTTCATGGATTGAAAGAACAACATCATGTCTCCATGATGTATACACCCACCCGCGACGGGAAGAAAAGGAATGAGAAGCGGGTGAAAAATACGCTGCCGAGGCCTTAAATAGGTGACAGACTCGGCCGTGTCCGACATGACACGGTCGTGGCGCTGTCGGCCGCGAGGACTCGACCGTGTCCTGCATGACACGGTCGTGTCGCGAAGGGGCGCTCGGCACTGACTCGACCGTGTCCTGGAACACGGTCGGGCCTCTGGGCAGACGCTACCGGCTTATCCAGACGAGTACGGCACGGCCGTGCCAGGCGACACGGCCGAGTCCGATCGGCAGTGATCGGCCAAATGAGCGGGTGAGCTAAAACGACCATAACTCTCTCGTCCGGACTCCGATTGACTCACCGTTTGAACCATTGGAAAGCTAATTCGATGCTATATAATATTGCAAAGATTTAGAATTTTTGGCTTTACCAAAAATTAATGGTGATCTAACAAAGTCGAACTCCCACGTGAAAAAGTCGATTAAGGACACGGAACTCAACAAAACGACACCGAAACGAACTCGGATGACAAAAAGTGCACAATTAATCATTCTCGGAATGACGAAACGGTCATGATAGAGTTGTCAAAACGAACCTCCTCCGAAAAAAAGAAAATTACCGAAATTCGAAATTGCGGATATTACATTCTACCCTCCTTAAAAGAAGTTTCGTCCCGAAACTTAAAACAAGTAGTGAGAAGCAATATCACGCCAGGAAAACTCAATGAGATACGCAAGAAACGCGTAACTAATGCCAAACGGCGAAACGTTACATACAACGCAACGGAATATACGGTGTGAAAACACGCTCCACGACGACCAACACAACGCCGCCGTTAGGGATATAATAAAACCAACAAGTGACAAGCGTCATCAAATGGATAATACAATCAAGTCAATTATCCGAACAATCACAAAACACAACGAACGAAAATCAATACGATTGACCAACCCAACGGTACATCAATCAAAACGCAAGCCAATCGCTGAACAAATACGGAATTCCACCGCCCAAGGGTTGGAAGATCGAAAACGAGACTAATTTTCCGAACTTGGAAAGGTCACCACGATATATAGATCAATTTGGGACAATATCAGAACTCGTTCGAATGACAAATGTGGGAAACAACACCAGGTCAGAAGCAGCAACAAACACAGTCGAGTCGATACGGTTGGACGAAACAGAAGAGAAAGAAAGAAAAAATGTGGGTATTACAGTTTTTGGGGCCCAATTTTCGTGACCAAAAAATTATTTCAGAATCGGACGAATTTCTACCAGAATGCTCCTACATGTGATATAAGATTGTTCATGCAGTCTTTCTCGAATGAACTATCACCAAATGGCCGGAATTTTAGCGTCTTTTTACGGTTTTATACATAGTTTTTGGTGCCCAATTTTCGTAACCGAAAAATTGTTTCAGAATCGGACAAATTTCTACCAGAATGCTCCTACATGTGATGTAAGATTGTTCATGCAGTCTTTCTCGAATGAACTATCACCAAATGGTCGGAATTTTAGCGTCTTTTTACGGTTTTATACATAGTTTTTGGTGCCCAATTTTCGTAACCGAAAAATTGTTTCGGAATCGGACGAATTTCTACCAGAATGCTCCTACATGTGATGTAAGATTGTTCATGCAGTTTTTCTCGAATGAACTATCACCAAATGGTCGGAATTTGAGCGTCTTTTTACGGTTTTATACATAGTTTTTGGAGCCCAATATTCGAGACCAAAAAATTCTTTCAGAATCGGACGAATTTCTACCAGAATGCTCCTACACGTGATGTAAGATTGTTCATGCAGTCTTTCTCAATTGAACTATCACCAAATGGTCGGAATTTGAGCGTCTTTTTACGGTTTTATACATAGTTTTTGGTGCTCAATTTCCGTAATCGAAAAATTGTTTCAGAATCGGACGAATTTCTACCAGAATGATCCTACATGTGATATAATATTGTTCATGCAGTCTTTCTCGAATGAACTATCACCAAATGGTCGGAATTTGAGCGTCTTTTTACGGTTTTATACATAGTTTTTGAGGCCCAATTTTCGTAACCGAAAAATTATTTCGGAATCAGATGAATTTCTAACAAAATGATCCTACATGTGATGTAAGATTGTTCATGCAGTCTTTCTCGAATGAACTATCACCAAATGGTCGGAATTTTAGCGTCTTTTTACGGTTTTATACTTCGTTTTTGGGGCCCAATTTTCGTAACCGAAAAATTATTTCGGAATCAGACGAATTTCTACCAAAATGATCCTACATGTGATGTAAGATTGTTCATGCAGTCTTTCTCGAATGAACTATCACCAAATGGTCGGAATTTTAGCGTCTTTTTACGGTTTTATACTTAGTTTTTGGGGCCCAATTTTCGTGACGAAAATTATTTCAGAATCGGGCAATTTCTACCAGAATGCTCCTACATGTGATATAAGATTGTTCATGCAGTCTTTCTCGAATGAACTATCACCAAATGGCCGGAATTTTAGCGTCTTTTTACGGTTTTATACATAGTTTTTGGTGCCCAATTTTCGTAACCGAAAAATTGTTTCAGAATCGGACAAATTTCTACCAGAATGCTCCTACATATGATATAAGATTGTTCATGCAGTCTTTCTCGAATGAACTATCACCAAATGGTCGGAATTTTAGCGTCTTTTTATGGTTTTATACTTAGTTTTTGGTGCCCAATTTTAGTAACCAAAAAATTATTTCAGAATCGGACGAATTTCTACCAGAATGCTCCTACATATGATATAAGATTGTTCATGCAGTCTTTCTCGAATGAACTATCACCAAATGGTCGGAATTTTAGCGTCTTTTTATGGTTTTATACTTAGTTTTTGGTGCCCAATTTTCGTGACCGAAAAATTCTTTCAGAATCGGACGAATTTCTACCAGAATGCTCCTACATGTGATATAAGATTGTTCACGCAGTCTTTCTCGAATGAACTATCACCAAATGGTCATAATTTTAGCGTCTTTTTACGGTTTTATACTTAGTTTTTGGTGCTCAATTTCCGTAACCAAAAAATTGTTTCAGAATCGGACGAATTTCTACCAGAATGCTCCTACATATGATATAAGATTCTTCATGCAGTCTTTCTCGAATGAACTATCACCAAATGGTCGGAATTTGAGCGTTTTTTTACGGTTTTATACATAGTTTTGGGGCCCAATTTTCAGAATCGAAAAATTATTTCGAATCGGGCAATTTCTACCAAAATGATCCTACATGTGATTTAAGATTGTTCATGCAGTCTTTCTCGAATGAACTATCACCAAATGGTCGGAATTTGAGCGTCTTTTTACGATTTTATACATAGTTTTTGGGGCCCGATTTTCAGAATCAAAAATATTTCGAATCGGGCAATTTCTACCAAAATGATCCTACATGTGATGTAAGATTGTTCATGCAGTCTTTCTCGAATGAACTATCACCAAATGGTCGAATTTTATCGCCTTTTTACGGTTTTATACTTAGTTTTGGGGCCCAATTTTCGTGACCAAAAATTATTTGAATCGGACAATTTCTACCAGAATGCTCCTACATGTGATATAAGATTGTTCATGCAGTCTTTCTCGAATGAACTATCACCAAATGGCCGGAATTTTAGCGTCTTTTTACGGTTTTATACATAGTTTTGGTGCCCGATTTTCGTAATCGAAAAATTATTTGAATCGGACAATTTCTACCAAAATGATCCTACATGTGATGTAAGATTGTTCATGCAGTCTTTCTCGAATGAACTATCACCAAATGGTCGGACTTTTAGCTTCTTTTTAAGTTTTTATACATAGTTTTGGTGCTCAATTTCCGTAATCGAAAAATTGTTTCAGAATCGGACGAATTTCTACCAGAATGATCCTACATGTGATATAATATTGTTCATGCAGTCTTTCTCGAATGAAATATCACCAAATGGTCGGAATTTGAGCGTCTTTTTACGGTTTTATACATAGTTTTGGGTGCCAAATTTTCGTAACCGAAAAATATTTCTGAATCAGATGAATTTCTACCACAATGATCCTACATGTGATGTAAGATTGTTCATGCAGTCTTTCTCGAATGAACTATCACCAAATGGTCGGAATTTTAGCGTCTTTTTACGGTTTTATACTTAGTTTTTGGGGCCCAATTTTCGTAATCAAAAATTATTTGAATCGGGCAATTTCTACCAAAATGATCCTACATGTGATGTAAGATTGTTCATGCAGTCTTTCTCGAATGAACTATCACCAAATGGTCGAATTTTAGCGTCTTTTTACTTTTTTATACTTAGATATTGGGGCCAAATTTTAGTGACCAAAAAATTATTTCGAATCGGGCAATTTCTACTGAATGCTCCTACATGTGATATAAGATTGTTCATGCAGTCTTTCTCGAATGAACTATCACCAAATGGCCGGAATTTTAGCGTCTTTTTACGGTTTTATACATAGTTTTTGGTGCCCAATTTTCGTAACCGAAAAATTGTTTCAGAATCGGACAAATTTCTACCAGAATGCTCCTACATGTGATCTAAGATTGTTCATGCAGTCTTTCTCGAATGAACTATCACCAAATGGTCGGAATTTTAGCGTCTTTTTACGGTTTTATACATAGTTTTTGGTGCCCAATTTCCGTAACCAAAAAATTGTTTCAGAATCGGACGAATTTCTACCAGAATGCTCCTACATATGATATAAGATTGTTCATGCAGTCTTTCTCGAATGAACTATCACCAAATGGTCGGAATTTTAGCGTCTTTTTATGGTTTTATACTTAGTTTTTGGTGCCCAATTTTCGTGACCGAAAAATTCTTTCAGAATCGGACGAATTTCTACCAGAATGCTCCTACATGTGATGTAAGATTGTTCATGCAGTCTTTCTCGAATGAACTATCACCAAATGGTCGTAATTTTAGCGTCTTTTTACGGTTTTATACTTAGTTTTTGGTGCTCAATTTCCGTAACCAAAAAATTGTTTCAGAATCGGACGAATTTCTACCAGAATGCTCCTACATATGATATAAGATTGTTCATGCAGTCTTTCTCGAATGAACTATCACCAAATGGTCGGAATTTGAGCGTTTTTTTACGGTTTTATACATAGTTTTTGGGGCCCAATTTTCGTAACCGAAAAATTATTTCGGAATCAGACGAATTTCTACCAAAATGATCCTACATGTGATTTAAGATTGTTCATGCAGTCTTTCTCGAATGAACTATCACCAAATGGTCGGAATTTGAGCGTCTTTTTACGATTTTATACATAGTTTTTGGGGCCCAATTTTCGTAACCGAAAAAATATTTCGGAATCGGACGAATTTCTACCAAAATGATCCTACATGTGATGTAAGATTGTTCATGCAGTCTTTCTCGAATGAACTATCACCAAATGGTCAGAATTTTATCGCCTTTTTACGGTTTTATACTTAGTTTTTGGGGCCCAATTTTCGTGACCAAAAAATTATTTCAGAATCGGACGAATTTCTACCAGAATGCTCCTACATGTGATATAAGATTGTTCATGCAGTCTTTCTCGAATGAACTATCACCAAATGGCCGGAATTTTAGCGTCTTTTTACGGTTTTATACATAGTTTTTGGTGCCCAATTTTCGTAACCGAAAAATTATTTCGGAATCAGACGAATTTCTACCAAAATGATCCTACATGTGATGTAAGATTGTTCATGCAGTCTTTCTCGAATGAACTATCACCAAATGGTCGGAATTTTAGCGTCTTTTTACGGTTTTATACATAGTTTTTGGTGCTCAATTTCCGTAATCGAAAAATTGTTTCAGAATCGGACGAATTTCTACCAGAATGATCCTACATGTGATATAATATTGTTCATGCAGTCTTTCTCGAATGAAATATCACCAAATGGTCGGAATTTGAGCGTCTTTTTACGGTTTTATACATAG